>CAUYTI010070536.1:0-42663 GCA_963575145.1 Galago senegalensis | reverse complement strand
GTCTGGTCTGAGTTTCTGTATCCAATCAGCCAATCTGTGCCTCTTTAGAGGACAATTTAAGCCATTCACATTGATAGAAATTATTGATAAGCCTGGTAAAATTTTGGGCATTGAGTTGCTCAAAAGTCCAGTAGACATTTTCAAACCTTTTGCCATTGTGGAAGTTGGAATTTGATCAAAAGTTTTTGGGTGGGTTTACTTTTGTGGTGGAGGATTGCACTGGTCATTATGGAGGATAGGTTTGAGAATTTCTTGGAGAGCTGGTTTAGTTATAGCAAATTTCTTCAACATGTGAATGTCATTAAAGTATTTAATTTCTCCATCATAGATGAAACTCAGTTTCTCTGGATACAGGATCCTGGGTTGAAAGTTATTTTGTTTTAGGAGATTAAAAGTTGATGATCATCCTCTTCTAGCCTGAAAAGTTTCAGCTGAGAGATCTGCAGTCATCCTAATATTCTTCCCCTTGTAGGTTATGGTTTTCTTACGTCTGACTGCTTTCAGAATTTTCTCTTTCATCTTAACTTTGGTGAAGTTAATTATGATGTGTCTGGGGGATATCTCATTCAGGTTGAGTCGTGTTGGAGTTCTGAAACTATCTGCTATCTGGATTTCAGAATCTCTTGGCATATCTGGAAAGTTCTCTTTCATAATTTCATGAAGAAGAGCCTCAGTGTTTTGTGAAGCAACTTCATCTCCTTCAGGGATTCCTATAAGGTGAATATTAGTTTTCTTCGAATTACCTGAGAGTTCTCTGAGAGTGAGATCTGTATTTGCTTTCCATTTCTTTTGATCTTTGCGCTCCTTGGCTTCTTCAAAAGCTTTGTCTTCAGAATCAGAGATCCTTTCTTCTGCCTGTTCCACTCTGTTATGGAGGGATTCCACTGTGTCTTTCAGATCCTTGATGGCTGCAACCTCTTGTCTCAGTGTTTCAAAACCTTTGATCATTTTATCTTTGAAATCATTGAGTTCTTGAGCCATCTTTTGAATAATTTCTTAAGATATCTTTTGAATAATTTCTTAAACTCCTAATTCCTTCCTTTCTTCCATTCTGTTAATCTTATTTGCTATCCACATTCTGAACTCGATTTCTGACATCCTAGCCATTTGCTTGTGGATGGGGTCTTCAATTGTGTCTGCCCCATTTTCCCTTGGAGGAGTTGATCTACTCTGGTTATTCAAGTTGCCAGAGTTTTTCCACTGATTCTGCCTCTTGCTGAGTTTACCTTATTTTGAGGCCTTATCAGAGCCATTCAGTTGATGGCTTCTTCTGTTTGCCTAGAGAGACAGGCGGAGCGTGTCTGTTGTCTTCTCCCAGTTCTCGGGTGCTGGGGCAACCAGGGTGCAGTGGAACAGCAGCAGCTGCACAGGAGTGTCTGTGGCCGGATTAGACCTCTTTCAGCCTGCCTGGGCAACCGGGGGGCAGGAGACTGGCAGTAGCCGGATCAGTCCTAGTTCAGCCCCTCCGAGGAAACTGGTGGAACAGGGGAACTGTAGTGGCTCGATCAGTCCTAGTTCAGCAACCTGGAGCAGCCAAGGGGTCGGGGAATGGCAGCGGTAGTGCAGGGTATGCGAGCAACCAGATCAGCCCTGGTTCAGCCCCTCCAGAGTAGCTGGAGGGGGAGAGGAGGACTCCTTCACCATTGCCCATTGGACGTGCGCGGCACTAACAAGCCAATCTGTGCCCTCCCAGCATGGGAGCCCAGAGCGGGGAAATCCTCCACCTCTGTCCTTGGGATGTACGTGACTCTGGCAAACAGTTCTGGGCCTGCCCAGAGTAGTGGACCCTCCACCACTACCTCAGGGCACATGTAGATCTAGCAAGAAGTTCTAGGTCCACCCAGCTTGGGTGCCTGGAGCAGGGAACTCCTCCCCTGGCCCCCATGGGGTTTGCATGTCTGTAGCAAGCTGTTTTGGGTCTACCTGGATGAGAGAACTCCTCCACCGCTGCCCGCAGGATGCCTGTGGCACTAGCAAGCAGTTCTGGGCCTGCCCAGAGCAGGAGCCTGGGGCAAGGATCTCCTCTGCTGCCCATGAGGCGTGAGACTCTAGCAAGCAGTTTTGGGCCCACCCCACTCTGTGAGGGTAAAGGGACCCACGTGGCAAATGGGTTAGTCTGGGAAGGTTAATACCTCCTTCCCCATCTTGCACCCAGTCACTGGTCATCCCCCAGGTCTGTGACCCGATTTCCTTCAGTAGGCCACTGTTCCCAGGGTTTACAACTTGCAAAATCAGCCAGAAATCTGAGTTCGGCAGGGGGGCCTTGTGCATTTAAATTAGGCTTCTGTCCAGCTAGATTTTTCTGTAAATCAGAGGTTGCATTCCGCTCTGGGCAGCAGACAAATAGCAGTTTACACTCAGGTGTCAATTCTAGCCTCTGCCCACCCACTGCCTTTGTCTCAGGTGTATTAGACCCTGAGGGCTGGTGCTTTACTTATGAAAGTTATCTGTGTTTTGCCTGTGGCTGCTGTCCAAAACCTCTGTTTGCCCAGAGATACGGGGCTGGAATGGCATCAGTTTGCAGCTCAGGATGCCACTGTTGCTGTATTAGTGTCCCCTGAGCCAATTTTCTTTTCCTCATGCCCGTGCCACAGTCAGCACAGAACAGCATAAGCCCTTTCCCCCTCCACTTCTCCCAAGGAGATGACCAAGAATATGGACTCCACACCTCCAAACCTCAGAGTGAGTGGTTGGGGACTCCTCGGAGTTCAATGTTGCAGGTGGGGAATATATACAGTTTTATATAGTTTAAACCTTCCCTCAACCATACACCCGGGGTGCCCCTTTGAATAGTCCTTGGGTACTCTGCCAGGTTTAAGGGGTCCAAATCAGTTGCCCCAGTCAGCACCTGTTTCAGGAGGAAGAGTTCAAATGTCTCTGGGAGCTAGCTAAGAGGGGTCTGCTTGCAGCTCAGATATAACGCTTCAGTGCTCTGTGAGGGCAAAGGGACCCACTCAGCAAATGGGTTATTCTGGGAAGGTTAATACCTCCTCCCCCACCTTGCACCCAGTTACTCATAATCACCCAGGTCTGTGACACTGTTCACTCCAGTAGGCCAGTGCTCCCAGGGTTTATGACTGGCAAAATCAGCTAGAAATCTGAGTTCGGCAGGGGGGCCTTGCATGTTTAAATTAGGCTTCTGTCCAGCAAGATTTCTCTATAAATCAGAGGTTGCATTCAGCTCTGGGCAGCAAATACCAGTTTACACTCAAGTGTCAATTCTAGCCTCTGCCTGCCCACTGCCTTTGTCTCAGGTGTATTAGACCCTGAAGGCTAATGCTTTACTTACAAAAGTTATCTGTGTTTTGCCTGTGGCTGCTGTCTGAAACCTCTGTTTGCCCAGAGAGACGGGGCTGAAATGGCCTCAGTTTGCAGCTCAGGACGCCACTGTTGCTGTATTGGCAGCCCCTGAGCCGATTTTCTTCTCCTCACGCCCGTGCCACAGTCAGCACAGAACAGCATCAGCCCTTTCCCCCTCCACTTCTCCCAAGGAGATGACCGAGAATATGGACTCCATAGGTGACAAACCTCCAGACCTCAGAGTGGGTGGGTGGGGACTCCACAGAGTTCAATGTTGCAGGCGGGGAATATATACAGTTTTATACAGTTTTACAGTTTTATGCCTGGCCGGAGGGTGCCGTGGCATGCCAGCAGGGGTAGGAGGTCTAGTATTTAGGGGGTCTTTCCCGTGGGATAGAGTGGGGGGGAGTTTGAACTCTGCTCACTTGTTTGTATGGAGTAAACTGCGAGCCCTTGTTGTGGGGGAGAGGACTCCCGTTCACTTGGTGGTGGATTTTGTACCTTTCAGTTGTGTTTTGGGGGTCATAGCACGCCTCAGGAAGGTTGAAGTGCGCTCTTCAATTTTCTCTCTTGGCTCTGCTCCAAGCCATCAGCCAACTTGCTAAACTTCTGTCCCTCAAGCCTCCTTCTGGATGGGAGCTTCTGCAAAAAGCTGGCTGCAGTCCGCCATCTTCGCTCTGCCCCCAAAAGCATATGTTTGTAGCCAAATAGCTTTATGTTCCAATCTTGTAGAAGCCAAGAAGCCCAACACTTTTCTTTCATCCTATCCTGCTTTCTCTGTCCCCAATAATTCAAACTGGCAGTCCTGTCTTTGTGGGTATAATTTTATCACTATTCTGGCCTCTGCTGAAGTGGCTGATTATATTTATAAATTATGTCCATGATCTCTTTATCAAGTAGTTATTCAACCATGCCTCTACTTTTCTCCACAAAATATGCTTTTTCATTTTTTGAAACATGGGTAGCTTGAGAATTTTCCCAGTTCTAGTTCCTGTTTGCTAAATAATTCCATCTCAAATTTATCTGTCCTCTGTTACATTTTACTATAAGCAATCAGGAAAAACCAGGCCTCCCCCTCAATGCTTCCATGTGTTGGTTAGAAATCTCCTCAGCTAAATTTCCAAGTTCACTGCCCACAAGTTTGCCTTCCACAGAACTCTAGAACTCAATTCAGCCAACTTCTATACCATTTTAATACCAGTTTCCAGGATCTCCCTCATTGTTGTCATCTCTTGTAATTCAAACCAGTGAAAAATTACAACCCAAGGCAGGTAGGACTATGAATGGCCTGGACCCCTTAATAATGAAGGTTTGGGCCACTCTACTAGGTCAGGTACCATAGTAAGGAAAGCAAATGGAACACAGATTGGTATTAAGAGAGGGTGGCTGCAAACACCAGCTACAACCACGTGACCAGGTACAGGAATAATGGCTGCGGTTGTCAGACATACTCCTGCTTGTTTCATCATGAACATAAAACACACACATTCACCCAATATCTTTGGGTTTTTTCTCTATTTTATTCCTTATCATGTAATGTAAAATGTATTGACTTTATATCATAGCATTCCCAATATTACATCATATTTAAATTATGAGATATCGAGAGAAGAGTAGACATCCCTGGGGGACTTTACTGTCTCTTCTGGAAACGGGATTAGTGCATTTTTTTTGTACATGGGATAGTTACATCACATTAGCTGGAATAATGACCTTATCACCTTTATGTAGAGATTAAATATAGCTTAAGGTGATGCAGCTTTAGTCCATGTCCTAAGTTGACAAGGGGTGAACTTGTGATAATTAAATGTGTCAACTTAAATGGGCCA
The DNA here is from genome assembly GCA_963575145.1 of Galago senegalensis. Taxonomy (NCBI): domain Eukaryota; kingdom Metazoa; phylum Chordata; class Mammalia; order Primates; family Galagidae; genus Galago; species Galago senegalensis. The sequence continues at coordinate 37,534 of CAUYTI010070536.1, read as the reverse complement.
TGGGGTTCCCAGATAATTTGGTTAAACATTATTCTGGATGCATCTGTGAGTCTGTGAGATTGTTTCCGGATGAGATGAACATTTGAACTGACAGACTGAGTCACGAAGATTGCCCTCTCCACCTGAGTTGTCTTTATTCAATCAATTAGAGGATGGAACAGAACAACAGCCCAAGCAAGAGAGAACTCACTCCCTCTGCCTTATGTTCATGATTTTACACTGGGACGTGGGTCTTTTCCTGCCTTCATACCTGGACTGCAGCTACATCACTGGCTCTCCTTGTTCCCAGACCTTCACTCTACTTCTTGGGACTGTTCAGACTTCATAGTCATGCAAGTCAATTCCTTATAACATTTGTAGATGGATAGATATCTGGAGAACTCTAACTAATACAGGCCGTCATCTAGCTTGTGTTCTTCACTATGGGAATATTTTAGTGGTTCTATTGTTAATAGATCCTTTTAAAATGCAAAAATTTTCATTTCAGAGAAGCTTGTGAAATTTCAAATTCTTAGCACTTTCTTCAGCTTCCATTTTCCTAAAATACAGTCGGGTAGGGGTCCTCGTCTGTGTGTGTTGCACCAACAACATGCTGTGAGGGTCGGTCCTACCAAACAACCACAGTCCTGAAATAGACGGAGCACCGACTGGTGCAGCACACAGGAGAATGTTCCTGTTGTGTTCATTATAAATATCCCAGTCTGTCACTTTCTAAGGTCAGAAGTGAATGGGAGATATAGATATAGAGATATTCATGCTGATCAATTGATTGAGGACTCCAGACCCAGAACCAAGTCACTCTGGTGACATTTTAACACAAGTACATCTGCTTCTAACTAGTCATTGGATCTCAGCAAGTTGAGCAATTTGAGAATGAAAGAAAGTTCATTACAGCATGATAAAGTAAATTGAATTAAAACAAAAGGAAAAAATAAAACCTGTTTTGTATATAACATAGGAATAGAGTTTAGGGGAAGCATTCTAGAAGCTGGTAATGAAGGAAAGTCCCTCCAGTAGCAGGATACAAGCCCAAAAATTTCCAGAACAAGTCACACTCTGGACAATCAATAAGGGGAAGTCTAGAAATGGCTCATTTTGTAGAAAACAGACTGTCAGGCAGCATGCAGCAGGAAAAGGAAATTTACCAGCAGAAATCTGGGCACTGCCCCCAGGGAAGGTCTAAGGGATATGCCCATGTGTGTGAGTATTTGAGAGAAGCAGGGCTTCATTTGAAAGAATAAGAACCAACATGATTCTTACAAGTAATACGCAGGCAAAGGACACAAGCAGAGGGAACAAGGCCAACAGCCAGGAGATTGGTGGAGAAGCCTGCTTCTAAGAGCAAGGCTTTATCTTCATAACCCTGAAGAGGGTAGTTCCTACCACACAACCAAAACTGAACCACACCAAGACAGACCCGCCCTGAGACTACCCTAAAGTCATTGATAAAGGATGAAGAAGTGAAATCTGGCAGGGCCGTGATACAGACCTGACAACCCAATCCCTGCTCTGGAGTTAAGACTGCCAGACACTGAATTCCCACATTAGGCAGAAATGTCCAGCCCAAATTACCAATGACATCCTCAGTCATTTTCTGGGGACTGGCCATGCAGAACATGGCCTCAATTCACACAATGCAGCAGATCCTGAGGGTTGCAGCTGGAGGCTGGCTGCGGGCTGTGCTCCTTGCCAAGGAAAGGCAAGTTCTTTCCTAGAGGGAGATATGGGAGGTCCATGGTGCCAATGCAATATAAAAGCCTAGAATTTAGGAAAGTGATCTAGGCTGGAGATATAAATCTTCCCACCATCTGTATGCAAATGAAAGTTAAAGCCATAATATTGAAATGAGATTACAGGTAAAGTGAGTTTAGAGGGAGAAGAGGACCAAGGATTCAGCCTCACATTGCAAAATCAAGAATAAAAAGGAACCCGCGAAGGACAGAGGAGAGCAACTTGTGCTCTCCTCTGAGAAGAAAACCCAAGAAAGTATGGGCATCCTGGAACTCGGGTGAGAAGAGTCCATCAAATGCTGCTCAGAGCCCCCTGGATGAGGACTGTGAAGTGACCAAGGGATGCAGCAACAGGAGATGAGCTACATGCAAGTCGGAGAGCAAGGGGTGGGGAAGAGCCTGGCCGGAGTCAATATAAGGAAAACAAGAGGCAAGAAGTCAGAACAGACACCTGTGTTGAGCAAGGATCCTGTAAGTGTGGGGCGGAGAAAACGGGTGGCAGATAGCTGAGGAAATGGGTCAGGAAAAGTTGATTTAGGCTTTGTTCTTTTTAAGATAGAAATGGTATATTTTGATACTTGAAGGGTAGGGACTTTCTGCAGTAAGTAGTTGTTTCAGTTAACCAGAAATGTTTCTGAATGTAAGCAAAGGGTGTTTGAGCACCCAGCATTGTGCCTAAACCTCTGGAGAAAGGCTCGGGAGTTGTGCAATGTGTAGTGAGAGTTGGTATAGCCTGCCTTCCCCAGTCAAGCCTAGGATAAATCACCAGTCTGCTGTTTTCAAGCCGACCTCTACATCTTTTGCATGCTATGGTTGATCTCTTGGCTTAATCATTCTGAGAAGGACATTTGGAACCTAGGAACACTGGAGGCCCTCATGCTATACATTTCCAATCAGACCTGAGTGACATCACATACTAATTTAAGCACCACTTGGCACTGTGAGTATCTGATAAAAAGGAAGGCAGAAGGGGGATTACATCTGCCGGTGTGGAAAATGAAAGAAAACATCCCTTGATTAAAATTTGGCACCTTTCACCTTCCACTGAGCCACTAAATACCATTAGGTTTTAGCTTGTTATGGAAATGCAGACCCCTTCAAACAAAGTCATTTTGACTAGACGTCAGACAGGATATTATCCATCTAAGAAGCTGAGCGTGGGATGTCAAGAAGAACAAAACACGAACAGTGATAAGAATGCGGAGGGCTTCGGGGGACCCGCAGAGACGAATGTGGGTGCTGGCCAGTGTCCCTGTGATGTCAGCAGAAGGTGCCACCTTAGCTCCAGACAAACAACATAATATACCCAGGAGATGAGGATCAATGACTCAGCCATCCATCTTCCTAATTGCCACTCACCGTGATTTCCAGTTCCAGAAGCACCTGCATTTCCTTACAGCCCGGTTGGCACCTACACTGGGGCCTACTCAGAACTATAGTGGGGAGAAATGGAAGGAAATACACACAGACAGCCACTGCTCTCCTCCCAACCTGGTCCTCTCCGCTTCTCATGCTGGGGAACCAGGTATTATGCCCAGGTTCTTCCTCTTCCTCACTCCATTCCCTCAACCCAAGCATCACCACACATTGCACTTCCTGAGTCAGGAATGGCCAATATCTGACACTCACATCATGGCTCTCTTCTCCACACCTGCATCACCACCACTACACACACAGACAGATTACAGACATCAACCATCAACCACTGTTTTCTCCACTGAACCTCGGCAACCTCCTTGGCACATCATTCCTGGAGAGTACCTGCCATCTGTCCCCAAGCCCTCCCCTCCTTTCCATGGCCACTCTGGCTAGGCCAGTGCAAGGTTGCATTGCTTGCTCCCTCCTGCTTCTCTGACTCATCTTCCCAGAGTGCCACCTCATGTCCACAAGAGCATTCATCAAAAAAGTCAATATGATCATGTCACCTCCCTGTTGGACATCCTTCCACCCTGCCAGCTAACAGGGTCAAGTTCCACGTCTTCCACATGGCCTGCAAGGCCCCATACATCACACCCAGTTAACCCATCAGGCCCGTGCCTCCTGTCCCTGCAAAAAGTTGTTCCTCATCACTGCCCACACACGCTGCTTCTCCTGCCCACGCCTTTGCCGCTCCCTGAACCACCCCTCCTCCCACCTCTTCCCACTTCTCTACTTCTGCTATGCTGGCTAATGTGTCCTATCCTCTGTGACACAACCATGACACAATGTCAGGTTACCATCTCTGAGAAGCCTTCCCTGGCCATCAGACTGCTGTGTAAGCCTGAATTTCTGTCTCTCATCACTCCTACCACATTGTACTATGGTGCAGTTAGCGTCAGCCTCTCATTTAGTCTGTGGTGCCCCTGGGGTCAGGAACTCACTAATCATCCTGATAGTTCCAGTCTCTAAATCCATGTCTTTCCCATTGTAGAAAATAAATATTAATAATAACAACATGAGATTAATGTTTACAAGAATCCTACAAAGCATAAGTCTCTTTGGATTTTCATTTTAAAGAAGAAAAACTGAGGCCTTGAAAAAATTAATAAATAATCTGCTTAAAGCAAATTGCTTAAATCAAGCCAGTGATTGATATATAATAATTTGTAATAGTCTAACTCCAGAGAACAGGCTTTTAAATTCTACAAAATGATGATACTGGGATTACTAAATGGAGGTGGGGGCCCAAGAACCTCAATAGGCTTTAGAGGCACCCAATGGAAGCACCTCACTAGGCCCTTCTCTGCCCTCCATGAACCCTTTTGATGGGTGACACCTTATCTGTTACAGGAGAGAAGATTCAGACACCAAGGGGTCTTTCTGCTTCACCTTATGCCTCACAGCTTGCCAAGGTGATTGGGTCAGTTACTTAGAGACAATGCCCTTCGTTTTTCTTCTGCTGCTGTGATGGATTTAGGGACCCAACTGCCGCCTAACTTGACACAGGATATTGGAGAGAACACATCTGAATTTTAATAGCATCCTTGGCACCTAGATGCTCACCTGTCCTACAGCCTTCAGATAACCTTGGCCATGCTCCACAAAAGGTATTTAAGATTCCAAGACCTCAAGAGTGCACACAAGAAGGAACAGGCACAAAATAGTAACTGGAAAAGCCCTTACTACTCACTTCTCTTATCTCATATTCTAAAAGCTCTATTTATGGGGGGAGTGACTAAACTGGGAGGGAACTAGAGATGGTAAAAATACAGGAAAGCCCTTACAAACATCAGAAAATGCACTCACTGCAGCTGGCCTTGAAGTAAAGGCTATATTATCTGTTACAAGATACATAAGAACTATTTTACATCATTCGTACACATATGGAAGAAAATGTCCTATGGCTTGGAACCTGGCACTAGGCATACAGAATGAGTATTGTATTATTTACCATTAACACATATTAATATTGATGAATAACATCTGTTGAATTGCAAATATAAAGTAGGCAAAGAACATAGACGAATTTGCTACTAAGGGGGGATAGCAAACTCTTGTTCTAGTTCTCCCTAATGGTCAGAGTGAACCGCTGAATGGTTACTAACACACCCAGGGCTCTTCTGCTGGGCTGCTGGTCTACTGTATGAAGAACTCAACTTTTCTAAATCCAGCACTCAGGTTGTTAAACTCGTTTTATTAAATATGCTACTAATAGTTCTAAAATTGCCCAAGTTCTCACCAAGTTTAGAAATCACTTCTGCTCCTTATTATCTTGATAACTGGAGCCAAATTAGGAGTTTCTACCCTTCTATTTTATTCTGTGCTTATGTACATTTCAAAGTCAAATCCTTCTCCAAAATTCTCACACTGTGAATAAAATAAGAAAATATCACCATTACAATAAATATGCATTAAGAAAAAAGATTAAAGGAGTTCAGGAATAATTTAAAACAGAATAAGGCAATGTACTTTGAAATGTCAGAAGACAAATCTTGATGAGTTAACAGTCCAATACATTAGAGGAAATAAGATTCTTTTAGCATTTTTTGGATCTTGAATTTCTGCATATGTGCAAAAAACGATCAAATCTTTAGCAGCTAACTTAGCTTCTATTTGGTCTGTCAATGTAACAATTGAAAGCAGCTTTCAATTCTCAGGGTAAACCTTGATTTATATTTAAACAAGAGCCAGCCAGTGGCCTTTGTGCACAAGATGCATATTTATCAAATCAAGCTTTTGATTATAAGTGTTTTAGCAACAAATTGGTCCATTTTAACACAGGATGTGCACAGCGGTATATCATACGGAATAGTTTGTCATTCACCAGGCACCACTCAATAAAAGTACTAAACATGCTCTGCTTCTCAATTAAACGAAAATCAGAGTTGTTTGGGAGTTAGTTTCTGGTGCCCTGACAGCTTCAGCCACAGAGCTGGAATTATAGTTCACAAAAGTCCTATAAACGGACGATGGCTCCATCAACTAATAAAGTTGTATTTTTGGCATTATTAAAAAAAAATCATTTCAGAGAAGAGCTAACTCTTCCCCTCACTCTACATTCTCTGGACCATAGAATTCACAGGAGCTAAATACAGATAGAGGAAAAGACTGACTTGCCCCAGGAACTAACAAGGAGTTGAAACTTTATTTTTTAAAGAAAGCTTTAGTGATGTATAATTAAAGTACAAAAAAAAATTTACATGCTTAAAGTACAAAATCTGGTAGGTTGCAACATACAAGAGCTGGCTACTTTCCAGACAGCCCTCATATGTCTATGCATGTAAAAATACAACCACGATCAAGGTAATGAACGGATGTTACCTCTATAAATTCTCTCATTCTTCTTGTAATCCTTTCTTCTAGGGCACCCCTTCCCCACCTTCCCCTTCACCCTCTCAACCCTTACCTGCCTCCTCCTCAAGACACTACCAGACTGCTTACTTCTCCCTCCCTCTCTCTCTCTCTCTCTCTTTTGGTAAGCAGACCCAAGCCAGGTTGGAACCCTCCCGCCCTAGTACATAGGGCTGGCTCTCTAACCACTAAGCTATAGGCTCCCAGCTGATACTAAACTGTTCTCTAATGTGGCTGTTCCATTTTCAATTGCAGCTAGCAATGCTCCTTCTCACCAACACTTGATATTGCCTGTTTGAATTTTAGCCATTCTATTTGTTGTACACTAGCATTTGATTTGTATTTTAATTTGCATCTCTAAGGACTAATGATATTGAGCATCTTTCGTGCGCTTATTTGCCAATCATACATCTTCTTTGGAGAAGCATCTACACAGATCTTCTGTCAACTTTTTGTTTTATTGAGTTGTTTATTTTCATATTAAATTTTGAAAATTCTTTAGAAATTCTGGATGCAAGTCATTTATCAGATAGAACCATTGCAAATATTTTACCCAATCTGTGATGTATCTTTTTTATTTCCTTAACCATGTCATTTGAAGAGCAGAAGTTTTAAATTTTGATGAAGTTCAGTTTATCAATTTTGTTTTTATGGATCATGTATTTGTGATTTTTTAAAAGTCTTTACCTGACTCAAAATCCTAAATTTTTCACCTGTTTCCTTTTAGAAGTTTTACAGTTAAGTTTTATATTTTACTTCATTTTATTTTATTTATTTTTGTTGTTGTTGTTGCCCTCAGTAGAGTGCTGTGCTGTCACAGCTCACCGCAACCTCAAACTCTTGGGCTTATGTGATTCTCTTGCCTTAGCCTCCCAAGTAGCCACAACACCTGGCTATTTTTAGAGATGAGGTCTCACTCTGGCTCGGCTGGTCTTGAACTCGTGAGCTCAGGCAATCCACATGCCTCCACCTCCCAGAATGCTAAGATTACAGGCATGAGACACTGTGCTTGGCCTAAGTTTTATATTTTAGACTACAATTTATTTTCAGATATTTTAAGTTTTTCATGCTATTGTAAGTGGAATTTGTTTTTAACCTCAATTTCCACTTGTTTGCTGCTATAATTTCAATTTTATTCTATATATACCATATATTAATCCTGTATCCTACAACTTCCCTACACTCACTTATTACATCCAGTAGTTTTTACTGAGATTCACTGGTTTTCTACAGAGATAATCATGTCTGTCTGTGAATTTAAAAAGTTATATTTCTTTCTTTTTTAATATGGATGCTTCTTTCACCCTGATTGCTGTAGTGAAGGGCGTTCAGTACGATCTTGAGTACTGAGAGCTAACACCCTGCCTTGCTCTCTAACTGCAGGAGGGAGAGCATTTTGTCTTTCACCTTCAATATGATGTTAGTTGGAGGTTAAGTGGATTTTCTTGCTAGGTTTAGTAAGTTCCTTTCCAATCCTAGGTTTCTGAGCATTTTCATCAAAAATAGATGGTGGATTTCTTTTTAAAAAATGCTTTATACATATGAGGTAATCATAAGACTTTATTTATTTTGCTAATATAATGAATGGCATCAATTGATATTTTCTAATGTTAAAACAACCCTGCATTCCTGGAATAAACCCCACTTTATCCTGTGTATTATCCTTTTTAGGTATGATTTGGTTTCTCTTAATAAAATTTTATTTAGCCATTCTTTTATATATTTTCACGAGATACAATGGTATATATTTTTCTTTGTCTGATTTTTCTATCGATGTAGCATTTTAAGCAAATAATTTGTTAATAAATATTCTCTCCTCTTCAATCTTCTCTTAAAGTTTGAAAAGATGTTTTCTTCTTTAATGCTTGGTAAGATTTACCAGTCAAGCCACCTGGGGACTAGAGTTTTGAGAGTGATTTAATCTACAAATTATATTTCATTAGTAGATGTACCACTATTCTTAAATGACCTTTGTTAGTTGTTGACTTTCAAAGAAGTCAACAACTAACAATCTAAGTTTTCAGATTCATTGCTGTGAAATTTTTCATGATATTGTCTTTGAAGCAGTTGTTGCTGCCCAGCCCTATGGATTTTGCTCGATGCCCTACCGTATCTCGTATTTCGACAGTAGGGTTTGGCTTATAAACAAAAGTTATTGTAAAATGGCAATTTAACCCAGCATTTAGGTTGTGAGCAGGAGAATACTTATATCTGGAGGTGAGAATCTTTGTAACCTATTTGCATAAAAATCTAAAATTGTGACTTACTAAACAGTAAGATACCATTTATTTGGGCTTATGTTAAACTAAATATATAATAAATGCTGAACTAAACTTACATGAGAAATTCTGTACTAGCTTCCCAGTGTCTGATGAGATTGGAAGAAAGCTGTCAGGATGAGATGTGAAAAAGAATGTGTATTTAATACTACCTAACATTCAGTACTATCAGATAAATGTGTCCTTTTTTGAAAAACTGGAAAAATAGGATATGCATATAGAGACAAATAGAATGCACATTTTTGCAGTTCCTTCTAAAAAATGCAATATTTATTATTACAGTTCTGATACCTTTAATGATGAGAGGAAGGCCTAGCAAGCCATTGGCCCAATCAGTTTCCTCAAGTTAAAGCATCAACATAATAACATGCTTATAATTTGGAAAGAAATGGGCTTTGAGCAGCCAGAGATACAGTATTTGAACACTTTGTTAGAAGCTGATACATCCACCCTTACTGATCTTCATGAGGTTCTGTGAAAGAGACAAAAAAAGAATTCTATTTTTAAAATTGGCTCTGGAGTGAATCTCTGTTAGAGAAATCCCATTTTCCCATAGAATTCTATTATCAACTCAGTGATGCATTTTCCAGAAAGAAACCCCAAGAGTACATATTAGAAAACATTTGGCCCAGAGGAGTCCAAGAAGTGGCCAGATGCAGAGCCCCCTGCATGATCACAGGCTAATTAATGACTGCTTTTATGGTCTTCAAAGCATCTGGTTTTAATTGAAATTCACAGATCTGGGTCTTCCATCCCCTGGTTAGATGTTCTGCTGCTCCATCATAACTTCTAAAGCCCTACGACTTGTTGCCAAACATGGTGACCTGCAACTCCAGGCTCTGAACGGCCAGCTCCTAGCATCTGTCCAGCTCACGGTCTGGAATTTATGATCTACTTCGCCTGACCAAGTCTAATCCACTCTGGAAGCTTCTAAAGAAGGGGCTCTGACTACAGAAAAGAAGAAGGAGATGGCAAGGAGTATGATGGAGCACCCACTGCATAGGGGGCCCTGGCTAAGAACACTCAGATTCACTATCTTTTCTGGTAGTCACACCACTGGGAAGTAAATATTATTCTATGTTCTAGATAAGGAGTCTACGATTCAGGCAGTTATGTAATTTTTGAAAGGCCATGGGGACACTACGGTAAAACTGGATCAAGGTCTGTCTGCCTCTAAAGACGGTGCTATTTCTATGTGCTCCTACTGTTACTTGTAAACCAGCATCCAAACACTCCATGGCCCCCACAGAATACAGGTCTTCATCTTTCGTGAATGTCCACAAATGCCATCCTTTCTCTCAGAAACTAAACCTGACCAGGTCTGGAATGACTAAACATAAAAAAGGGGTGAAAAAACCTCGCTGGCTAAAATCTTAGCAACTTCAAGAATTCTTCAAGAAAAAAACTTAAAAAGAAAGCCTTTATATAAATCAGAGCCCTTGAAACTATTCTCATGTCTATTAAAGGGCACAGAAATCACATATTTTTTTTTTTAAATCAGGTTAATATGAGGGGACAGGAGATTAGGTTACATTGAGATTGTTAGGTAAAGTCCAAGTTGTAGTTGCGCCCCTCCCCCAGGAGGTGTGCGGTATACCCGACATTGCACCAGTTAGGTGAGAATACACCAATCCCTCTCCCTTTTTCTGTCTCCCCCTTCCTCCTCTCCCCACTCCCCAACTTGAGTTTAATCATGATTTCTTTCTCCTGTGGGCATGTATTTGTCCATCTACTGGTTTCATATTTGTCTTAAGTACATTAGATACTTGGTTTTCCATTCTTGGAAAGCACATATTTTTCAAAATGTGGTTTGAGCCCATCCCAAGTCCTTGAGTTAAAGGTAGGATGGATTCAAATATTCAGACTTCATAACCCCTCATTTGATGATGCAAAAAATAATTATCCAAATTTCTGCCATATTTTATTATAGTCTTGCTTCTTGCCCTAATCCCACCCACCATTGCCAGTGCTGGCTGCCCTGATCTTGACACCAGAATGACAGTGTCCAAGCTTAGTACACGAGCACAACAAAGTTAGTGAGGAATGAATCTATGTTAATTTATTTGTTATATTTGGCTCAGAAGGATAATCTATACCTAGCATAAGTTCTAAAAGAAAGATCTCTTTCAAATAATAAAATAGAGTGCTTTGTGATAAAAGAGGTAGTACAAAGAATAATTTTATTATGATTTAAAATAACATTTTAAAAGGCAAAAGATAAATGAATAAAAGCCCGTCTACAAAGGTGTTCTCATTTGGGGAAGAAAGTCTACCTTCTGGCCATTGCAAACGTGTAGCAGACCGTCTTACAATCACTCTAGCCCCTCCCTGCCTCCTCCTATACATTAGGAATTCTGCAAATGAGTGCGGGTGGTTCACAGGGGTTCAATCACAGAAAACTAGTTGTTGATCTTTGGATGCCTGCAGGCCTGCAATCTGCGCTACAAGTTTATCCCTCCTAGGGAAAAAATAAAACGGGAGAGAGGGGAAAAGGGGGAGGGGGAAGAAAGGAGGAGACAAGAGGATGGAACCAATACAAGCATCTGAAACAAGCTAATTGGACCCTTGTGGGCCACCCAGCAGACACAAAATTAAAACAAACAGAGCTTCCCATTGTGCTCTTTCAGGGCGGGTAGCCACACTGGCTCCTTCCCCTGCCTCCTCCCTTGACCCTCATTTTTAAAGGACCTAATTATGGGTCTTTCTGAAGGATCACAGGGCAGTTTTCATCTAAAAAGAATAAGGTATTTTGCCTCCAAACCGGAGCCACTGTTAGAAGTTGGTAATTAGTATGACTTGTTAATGGAGTTTGGCTGTGATTAAGCAGTGATTGAGCGTGGGTTTTGGTGCCTGTCAGTGGGTAAGCCTGGGAGGGTGACAGAGGTTTAATGAGACACCTGTTGTTGAGGCCCACTGGGGTTTGTTGCAGCTGATTGGCACTTGGATGCAGCATGCGAGCTGGGGGCTGGGCTGAACCCGGCAGGTGCTTGGCACCACAGCAGAGCCTGCCGATCCCTCTAAGTCGGGGCTGGCTGCGTTTCCTGAGCTGTTGGCCCACGGCTGCGGTTGCATGTTCCCATGTGATGTGGGCTGACAAGCGCTCTGCTCCCAGTCCTGGCAGGCACTAGGCTCACCCTGCAGGAGTAAGTTCCCCAAGCCCCATGAGCCCTGCACGCCTCCAAACAGCAGGCTGAGAACTGGGTGTTCCTACCCTCACTCAGCCTCCCCTATCCCCAGGGCACAAAGGAGGAAACTGAGGCAAGAAATGATAGGTAGTTTATACAAGTTCACACAGCCACCTACCTCCAAGGTCAGATAATATTTTACTGAGATATGGCACCTCTCAAACTTGAAAAGGATCCCTCCGAGGAGCAGGTGAAAATGCAGATTCTGATGCCTGGGAGACCCACAGGAGTGTCCAGAAGGCACTCATGCTGCTGGCCCAGGGACTGTATCTTGAATGCAAGTCTATAGGAAAGGAAACATCTGTGTATTTAAGTCAAACAGAACCCACAAAAGATTTATGGCTATTGTGCTTTGTAATTTTATGATTAAGACCACATGATGCTTTTCAAGGAAGAGAGAAGAGAAATACATGGCACTTTGCTTAAAAACAGAGCCTAATGCTATTGATGTTCTGGAGATTTCTACCTAAGCCTGTCGTGGAGGAGGCTGGTAGAAACAGCACAAAAATGCAGGGAAACCTGCAAAATTAAAGGAGGCTCCCACACCACACTCACACATCACAGAACATTTTAAGGAAGGAAAAAGGAGTCTTATCTCAGGGACTCTGTTCTGTTGAAAGTGTTGGGGACCCCACTGCAACCATCCACCCTCCTTGGCTGGCAGTCTAGCCTGCCCCGTTCTATCTATAGCCATTTGACAAACTCCACCCTTTCCAAGTCAGTGACCAGGGCCCTAGAAAATAGCTCTTTGTTCTTTCCCGACTTTGTTGCAAGCTGAATGTTGAGTCAAAACACATGCGGAGAAGTCACAAGGCCCCCCAGCCACCTGGGCCAGGTTAGGCTCAGGTTAGGCCAAGGTGGAGGGGCCAGGCCTCAGCCTGACCTTCCTACTGACTCAGCTTACAATTCAAGCTACAATTTTTCCACCATCCAGATGAGGCTTTTCTGAGCTTAAAAAAAAATATTATACTCACACAGATAAAACTAGTAGAGCACAAAAATATCTGAAGAACAAAGCAATTTCAGATGTCTTTAGGTCCCAACAATAAAATTAAAAACAGATAAAATTACCTGGGTAATGTGCAAAAAAAAAATATTTTAATGTTTGCTCTTAGATGCCAGGGATTACTGAGGGTGAAAATGGTTTTGTTCTGATTGTCCAGATAACTCTCTCATTTCTTGACTTTTCCAGACTGGAGAAGGCCTGTCCTAAAGGAAATAGAGTCTGACATCACGTGCAGTCTCCTTGTTTAAATGATCAGGGACTTCTTTCATTTTTCTGAAGAAATGACAATTTTACCCAACATGGGCAATTTTATTTTAAATGTGATCAAAAATAAATTATCATGTTAATCACAATTTGATCTAATGAAAGACAAGATTCAATGAATAAATTCTTTAAATATTTTCATATGCATTTGCTTTCCTTACAATTGTACCCCATGACGTCACAGTATAAGACATTTTTCAAGTTACTTTATTTTCCAATAGAAAAACATGATTTAGACTTCTAGAAGAATATCAAAGCTTCAGATCAGTCACTTCCTAGAGATTCAGTATATTTTTTTGGTGACTGTAGGGTAAGAGCTAGTCACATCCTAGAAGCTCACAGAAGATGCAGATTATGGGCTTATAGAAAAAAAAATTTTTTTAACTGTTAAAATTTTCAAGTCCCAAAAGGTGCTACTTCTCAAGGATCCATATGAAAAAGGAATGTGCAAGATGCTTTAGGGTAGAGTGAATAAACAGCAGATCTGAAGACAGATGGATTTAGGAGAGAGGCCTGGTTCTGCCAAGTACTGGCTGTGTAGCCTTGGACCAGTGGCTTTACTTCTTTGAGCCTCAGTTTCTTCATTCATAAGTTGGAAGCAATAATATGATCTTGAGATGTTGTTATGATAGCTGGGCATAAGGTATGGAAAGTTCCTTGGGCATGGCAGACACTCGAAGGAAACCGAAGCGGCTTCTCTGGCTTGCTGTGCAGTCAGAACCGATCCACGTGGCACAACCCCAATGCATGACACTGTTAAACATGCCCCACCAGCAGCAGCTTGGGGCCCATCTGTCTAGTCCACACAGGTGGACTAAAGTCCCTCCAAGAGCCATCACCTCTCAGCTGAACTGTCGCATTGCCTTCTAACCGAGCAGTCTCCTTCTGCCCCTCCCCCCGCCACACCAGCTATTGTCTACTCTACACCAATGATTTTCACCCTGTGTGCTGTGGCACACCAGTAAGCCATTAGAGGATCTTAGGTTTAATGTGACAATTTTTAAAGATCATTCATTAAATTGTTTTTGAAAGAAGTTCAAAGAACGGTAAGTGTATTCTTTTTTTTTAACTCTTTTTTTTTTAATCAATGTAATTTAAGTGTGCTGTGGAAGGTTAACTATAGGTTTGAGTGTGCAATGAGATAAAAAAAAAGGTTGAAAAACACCGCTCTACATGAAAGTTGAAGTGATCCTTTGAAAACATAAGTCAGATGAGGGCACCCTGACTTATATCACAGAGTCACAATTAAAATCCTTCCACTCACCCCACACTGTCTGGATCGGGCCGAGCACTTCCTGTTTCTCTGGCACTGCCTGGAGCTTTCTTCTTGATGTCAGTAGGCAATGGTCCCATAATCCTCTAGAGACTCTCTGGCCAGGAGGGTGACATTCTGGACATGTAGATGTCTCTGCAGTGGTTGCCCCACACTAGCTCCATGCAGAAAAAAGCTAGGGGTTCCCCAAGGACAGAACCAAGAGCACACAGCTTAGACAGCGGAGCTTCAGGGAACCCAGCTGGACTGAAGAGAAAGCCCCATTGCTCGCCCCACAGTGAGGAGCTGCTGCCTCAGGTACTGCGTGCAGACGAGACAGGCCTCCCGGGGAATCCTCTGTGCTGAATCACAGAACGAGCTTGGAGCCAAGGCAGCCAGAGCCTGAAAACATCCAGAGAGTGTCATCAAACTCTTTCTATAAAAAAGGACACCCCCCACAGGCAGGTGGGGTTAAGAAGAGGGTCAGCAGAATGTGGTCAAGTCACGTGCCCTGTCCAGAAATAATGCTGAAGCCTGGCGGCCTTGACCTGGAAAGCTGAGTGGAATGGCTCTATACAGCCCTCAGTGCTCATTGTCTGGGACAATATTTAAAGTAACCATTTGTAATAAATTGCTGGTCTAGTTTACATTCCAGGGTCTATGTTTAGTCATTCTCAATGAATCCTTTTTTTTTTTAACTAAAATTCCAAGTTAAAACCCTTCAGGATATTACTTTCAAGAGCTCTATTGCACTGATGGCTATTTACTATCTATATAATAAGATCCCAGTACATCGCCCAGAATTGGTAGAACCAAACACTTTCAGGAAGTAACTTTAAACAGAGTTATGTCTGCCAAGGTGCATTCAAATTGCACTGGGGCATAGTACAAGGTAGTATCGTATACATCATCTAATTAGTCCAGAGTGACAGACATGAGTTTCTCTGTTTTCACAGATGAAGAAAGTTGGAGAAGGAAAGTGATTATGTCGTTCTGCTCAGGCTCATTCATGGCAGAATACCACAGACCGATGGCTTGGACAACACAAATTTATTTCTCACTGTTGTGGAGGGATGTCTGAGATGCAGGGATCTTCTAGGCTGGTTTCTTCTGAGGCCTACTGCCCTTGTCTTGAGGACGGTCACTTTCTCACTGTGTCCTCACATGGCCTTTTCTCTTCAGGAGCGCTCCTGGTGTCTCTGGGCATCCAAATTCCTTTTACTTATCAGGAAACCAGTCAGAGATTAGGTTGGGGCCCACCTTACCAGGCTCATTTTAAGTTATCACCTCTTTAAAAACCTTACCTCCAAATAAATACATACATACTCTGATGAGGTACTGAGGATTAAGAAAGCAGCATACAAATTTGGGAGAGGTCCTGATCAGCCCCTAACAGTGGCCACACACTCTCGTTCGCCTGGGATAACTCGCATCAGCCCACTGTCCCGGTGTAATTATCAGATACTACTCTTCTATCATTCCTCGGAATGTCCCAGTTTAAATGATACATTCTACATTCACTCTACTACAATAGCAGCATTAGTAAAACATCTCAAGAACAAAATAGACCAAATTTCAACTTGGTCTACCTGCCTGCTCCTGCCTCTCAAATACTTCTTGGTAAGAATATGTGCTTTACCTGGCGCTGTCCAGGATCTGGGCACTGAAAGCCTGAGAGGCGCAATGGCTGGGTAGGCAGCAGGGAGCATGCGCAGCTACCTCTGCACCGTTTCCCCTTTGGCCAATTCCAAAATGAAGCGTAGCTTGTTTGCATGGTGGCCACAGACAGATCTCTTTTTCCTCACTCACTTTAGGTTTAGCTGATCCTGGGGGATGGGGTGGGGTGTTTGTTTGTTTGTGACTCTGTCGCCCAGGCTAGGGTGTCCTGGCATCACAGCTCTCAGCAACATCAAACTCCTGGGCTCAAGTGATCCCCTGGCCTCAGCCTTCCGAGTAGCTGGGGTTACAGGCGCTGGCGACTTCAGGCTAGTTTTCCGTAGAGACCAGGGTCTCGCTGTTGCTCAGGCTGGTCTCCAATCCTAAACTCAAGCCATCCACCTGCCCCCACCTCCCAGGGTGCTGGGATTACAGGTGTGAGCCACCGCTTCCGGCTGATCTGGTTTTTATTAGAGTTCTACTGGTTACCAAATTAAAAACGAACGTGAATGCCCCGTCCTGCGAGGACTCTCCGAGAGCGCCGGCCCGTCGTGGTGCACGCGCTCTCCCTGAGCCCCGCGCCAGGCTGCAGACCCGGCTTCTTCCCACCCCGGCAGACCCACAGCAGATGGAGCCTCCTCACTCCTCGGCTCCTTCGCATCCCAAACAGTGAGGGGCTTCTGGAGCCTGCGGGAAGCGTGCGGGCCCCTCGCCGGGCGGCTGCTGCTGCAGCTGACAGATTACAGGCCGCATATTGCTGGGCTCTGCCTCTGCCGGGAGCCAGCTTAGTCATTTAACAGTTCATTCAGTGGAGAAGGAAGGAAGGTGCCCTGCCACTGTGAACAGGATGGATGTCGTCTGGGGACGAAGGAGGCACAGCTCTGCAAAAGCCTACAAATGCCCTGGGTGGGCCAAACTTAGATTACCTGACCTAATCTGCCCCAGTTTATCATACTGAAATGAGAATAATATAATAGCTTCCATGGATAATGAGTGCTTACCATGTGGTAGGCTTTGTGCCGAGATCTTTGAAACCATATTTTATCATATAATATGAGAGAGAGAGAGAGCGCGAGCGGTATTTGGCCTGGGCTGGGTTTGAACCCACCACCTCCCGTATATGGGGTGGTGTCCTACTCCTTTGAACCACAGGCACCGCTGGAAACCATATTTTAATTGAACCATGTGGCGAGAGGCAAGTTTGAACTCAGTTACGCCTCTCCTTCCATGGATCTCTCAGCCATGGTACCTCCTCCAATCCCTTTTGCAACTGTTGTTAGGGCAAGCTTCCTCCAATGCATATTAATGTGATCAGTATTCATTAATATTAATGTAACTTCTGCAATTAAAAAAAAATCATGACTCATTCGTGTCTACAGTAAAGCATTCCAAACTGTTTCACAAGGAATCCTTCTTCCACAAAATATTACATTACTAAATGTTCTGCCCTGAGCAGTGTCCCCACACAGGACCTATGTGGAAGTGTTAGGTTCTTAGCAGCAGGACTTCTCCAAGTCTTTGGTGAGTTTGTGTGAACTGTGAACCTTCACGTGGAGAAGATACCATATAGACCATATAGACCATATAGTGTCTCCCACACCGAGTACTTCAGGAAACACTTTCTCTTTCTGAGAACCACTTGAGGCCCTGTCACTTGGGCAACATCCTCCCGGAAACACTGGCCTTGCATAGCCTCAAACTTCCTTCAGGACTTCCAGGCCCTGCCTCATTGAAGTTCCTCATTACCATTTAGCAAGAACATTTCCCCTTGGAATTGGTAGTTGGAAACTGCTTTGCTAGAATCTATCTCCACCTCCAGCCCAAACTCAAGTTCTCCCTCCCCATCAATGTCACCCTCCACCTTCTTCTACCACATGGCTCAGGATGAAAACTAAACCCCATCTCCCACCTAAACATCTTCCCTCCAACTGAAGTTCATTCCAGCTGTCCAATTATCCCTGCCTGTCCACTAATTGTGTGTGAAGCACAAATTATTAATAACACTAAACTTGGTCATTATTGACTTTCCTTGTAATGCTGAAACAGCTCAGTGCTCACTAGTCTTCCTCAGCCACATTGCAAGCTCCCTGTAGGGCTTTTTCCCCCTTTATTTAAACCAGCAGCACCTGGTTTAAAACTGGACTTGCGACTGTGACTCCCCTGTCTGGCTGCAACCTGTTTTCTTTCTTTCTTTCTTTTTTTTTTTTTTTTGAGACAGAGTCTTACTCGGTCGCCCTGGGTAGACTGCTGTGGCATCATCATAGCTCACAGCAACCTCAAACTTTTGGGCTCAAGCAATCCTCCTGCCTCAGCCTCCCGAGTAGCTGGGACTACAGAAGCCCACCACAATGCCTAACCAGTTGTTCTATTTTTAGTAGAGATAGGATCTTGCTGTTATTCAGACTGGTCTTGAACTTCTCAGCTCAAGGGTCCTCCCACCTCGGCCTCCCAGAGTGCTGGGATTGCAGGCATGAGCCACCACACCTGGCCCCCTCTGGGTAATTCTTAAAGCAGGGCTTCTACCATGCACATCCTTGCTTCCATAGCAAGCCTTGTATCAGGGCTTCATCAAATCAGCATTTGCTGATTGATCGATCAGTTCTGATTCGCACAGCTGACCTGAAGGTCTAGGGACGCCTGAAGCCGGTAGGAGTACATTGGGGAACTTGGAACTGACAGCACTTATTCCTCTCCAGCTGGAAACTCTCAGTAAATAACAGTAAAATCTTCACCTAGCAGAGCACCCAGGTCTCTGTGCAATGTCTACAGCTGCCTCTGACCCATTAGTTGTGTGTTACTTTTCTTCTGGAGACAGACCCCAGGCTTTGCTGATTTATGCAGGTAAGAGTCTGCATTCAGAATAGTTATCATTACATACTGCTCTTGGGAAATGGCAGAGACTGTATTTTTTAAATGAATATAAAATGGAAAAGGAATTTTGATAAGTCAGATTCACAAAAGTCAAAGTAGGCCACCCCGACTTGTGGGGAAGACACTGGGAAAATAACACCCTTTCACTGTGACCCAGATGTTCTCTTGCAGATGGTAACACACAATCAG
This sequence comes from Galago senegalensis, assembly GCA_963575145.1. NCBI lineage: Eukaryota > Metazoa > Chordata > Mammalia > Primates > Galagidae > Galago > Galago senegalensis. Next base: position 18,332 of record CAUYTI010070536.1, on the reverse strand, counting down.
GCACAGGAGGAGGAACAAAGTGGGAATGAGGGGTGACGATGGGGAGCTTTCAAATCTGAGGACGTACATTACTCCTATTTATTTAAAAAAATGACTTTTTTTTTTAACTTCAGTAGCCTTGCTTCCCAACCTGGATCACCTACAAGAAAGGAAAACTTTCAATGATTATTTTCCCCCATGTTATATTATATCACATTGATTTTCAAGAATCTGCTATTTGAAGAGAATCTTTATAGATAATGAAAGAATCTCTCACTCTCTCTCTAGATATAGAATATATAGTTATTTTAATTTATTTTTATTAGTTGTCATTTATATTATGTTGAACTTATTATATATTTATATATGCTATGGATTAACTACTTAAATATTTATTTGCTACATAAATTATATATTTTATATATTGTATATATATTATTTTGTATATAAATATTTATATACATATGCACATTTTTTGTAATTGGTAGAGACCAATTCCCATCCAAATACTTTCTATATCAAGGGATATGCAGGCCACTTTGAGAAAAGCCACAACAATTATTGTACCCACCTGGCTCACCTAAAATCAATGTTCCTCTAAGGTCACATGTGAATCAAGCTAGAGTCAAAATGCTCGGGGTTCACAGTTCACAGCCAAAATGCTCAGTTCACAGACCAGCTAACCAATGCATTAAGAGGAAAGTCTTATATTTCCAGTATCCTGCTGTGTTTTCTGGTCAGTTGGAAGTACAGTGAATACAATGAACTCTAATGCCACTTTCACAGTTTATATGAAACTAAATCTGAGTTTGGGGCTGAGTTTCCAAATGTTTAGCAACTCTATGCACTTCAGAATTTAGTATCAGTAAAAAAGAAGAAGAAGAAGAAGAAGAAGAAGAAGAAGAAGAAGAAGAATGCAGTATCAGTGTCTCCATAATTTCTAACATTTATATTAATTTTTTTAATTTCAGAATTTTAGGAGTACATGAGTTTTCTTTACATATTTTTTTTTGGTACAAATTGAGTCACGATTGTAAGTGTGCCCCCCACCCAGACAGTGTGTACCACACACAATAGGTGTAGATTTACACCCCTTTCCCTCTCGTAGCTTGATTTTCACAGAGATTTACTTCCATTCGTGCACTTAAGGGTTGATTGATCAGTTCCAACCTGGTGTTGAGCACATGTGTTTGTTTCTCCATTCCTGTGAAGTTTCTTAGAAGAATGGTCTCCAGTTCCATCCAGGTTGTCACAATAGATACGGCATGGACATTTTTCTTAATGGCTAAGTAGTAACTCCATAGTGTGCATTTACCACATTTTATTAATCCATTCATGTATTGGTGGGCACTTGGATATATTAAAATTTCTTAGTTTGAAGTTTCCACATATCTTATGGTGTCACACTTAAAATTACTTTTCCCTGCTCACATGTGTGCCCTCCCAGGGGCTGTAATTTCACCCACCCCACTCCTGCTCAACGAAGGAGAGGCTTATCAAGCATCTGAAGACTTAAAGACAGTCTGTCTTAAAGACAGACTTAATGACTGTCCTAAATGGGGAATGCAAAGAAACTTTTTCAAATTAATGACAGGTGACAAAGAACAGAAAGGATACTGAAAAAATTAAAAAGAAAATAAGAGAAAAAATAAAATAAACAACATCAGCAGCCTGTCTTCTGGTTCTTAATATTATTCCTATAGCTCTTATTAATAAACTTTGATACTTATTAAACCAGATGAAATCTCTATCTTTTAGGCAAAGCTAGGAATTAATTTCTGGATCTCCAAAACCATTGACTCTGTCCTATAGTTAGTTCATCATTAGCTAGTATACATAATTCCAAAACATGAAGTAAATAAAAACAAATTCTGTTTCTGTAGCAGGAGGAAGAGCATTAAAAATGCTCAATAAACACAGAATTAAGAACATTCTTGGGGCTCCTCATCCATAGCTGGCACCTGTAGTCCCAGGTACTTGGGAGGCTGAGGCAAGAGAATAGCTTAAACCCAAGAGTTTAAGGTTGCTATGAGCTATGACACCACAGCACTCTACTCAGGGCAACAGGTTGAGACTGTGTTCCCCCCCCCCCAAAAAAAAAAGAAAGAAAGAAAAAACATCCTTGGATTCTAGCCATGGGCTAGTTTCATGAACATCAGCAATTCAGGCTATCTCCTGAAGAACGGAAGTTCTCCTGAACTTCCTACGGAGTTCATTGAAGGGGTTAGCCCGGATTAACCCTAAGTTCCCTTACAGCCCTAATAGTCCACCAACCTATAATGAAGAAAAGAAATAGAGATGGATTAATTACTATTAAATAGAGTGTTATTTCCTCTTGTAGACTTTCAGTCTTAGAACTATATAATTAAGTTTTTAATTATACAGGTAGTAAATGTTCACAATAGAAAAACAGAAAATGTGAATATGCTCCCCACCAAAATGCTAAATCCCTTAAGTTCTAGTACCCAGAAATAATTATTCTCAACACTGTGTTTATCTTTTGAACTATTTCCTACCTAAGCAAGCGTAGAAGCTTGTGGGTGTGAGAGACACACATGCTAATATAAATGAGAGACTGTATCAAAGTTTTCTAGCCTGTCATATAGGGGGGCGGGGGTGTGCAATATTAATTGATTTAAGTTTCCTAGGAACCAGCTTAGCATTATGTATCAAATGTCCTTGAAACATATGTACTCTTTGGCCTAGCAATTATACCACTAACAAAGTAATTGAATAAAGTATACAAAAGCCTATGTAAAAGGATGTTCACTATAGCATTGTTTAGAATCAGTAAAAATAAATAATAAATAAAAGGAAACAAAACAAACGTCCCCACAAAACCAGGGTCCCATTAGATAAATTGCAGAGTACAGTCACACAAGAGAACACACACAGCCTTTACTAAGGATGCCCAGATATGTATTTATTAACAGGAATATGGACAAGGATAGAAGGCCAGTATTTGAGGCACTTCCTCTGACAACACAGGTAGGGGAGTTCACTGGAATGGTTTCTTTAAAAAGCCACAATAAAGCTGGTGGGATGGCACAGCCCCGATCTGGGCTGCTGACAGCACTCCCGGGCTCGCCATATGCTGCACAGCATCCAGAAATGGCAGGCTAACATTTCCCTCCTGCTGGCGCTGGTGGGCTTGCTGCAACTGTCACTGTTCTGTCCTCGCTCGCCGCTTCATCTCCAAACCCTTTGCCCACCCTTCCCAAGGGCAGAGAGACACATTCTCGAGGCTAAAAAATTAGAAGCTTATTGGGTGGCCCTCCTGTACTCCAAAGTGTCAGGAGCCTTCTTATTTCTGGGAAGGGATAGGTCAGAGGGCGAATACAGAAGGAGGGGCAGAGGGGACCGGGAGAGGGAGGTGACTCATGCGGGAGCACAGGGACATCCAGAAGAGAGGAAGAGGGTCACAGGAAGCAAAAGATGCAAGGCTCAGGGCTAGAGCAGGAAACAGGAAACAGAACTTCTAAAATGAGGATAAAAATCATGAAAGGAAGGTGCTACTGCACTTCCTCCTCTTGATCATGCAATCAGTGAATGAACGAAGAAAACTCACGGTGGCGTCAACCAGGTTCTGAAGGGCTTACAGACACCGGAAGGGGAATGCTTCCCTCCGGCCTTCACTCTCTTTCCTTCCTTTTCTCCCATCCCTTTTTGATTCTTCTGATCCATTTTTACACTCTCCCATTTTTCCATTTTTGTTTTTTTCTTTCATACTCCATCTATGTATTCTGTGAGGGTGAGAGGAAACTTCCCTTTCCCTAAAAAGTCCCCTCGCAATTAAGGTAGATTACTAAAAAGGAAGAGTTTATTTACCACGCACACTGGGAGAATCACAGGGTGATTACCCAGGATCCCGCTGGCATGCAGATGTTTTTAGACCTGCTTTTTCACAGGTGGACAAGAGGAGTGTAGGTAATTCTGCTTAGGGGCAATAAATGGTTGCTAGGGAGAATAAACAGATATTCGGGAAAATGAATGGATAAACAGACTGACTTGTAAGTTAACCCAAGAGAGAGGTATTATGTGCAGAATGATTTGGGCCAGGTCTGGTTGCATTCTTGATTTTTTTTCTTGCAATATAGTGAGATAACAGGAAGTCTAATCTTTTGATGAGTCTGGTTATGTAGATAGAGGGAAAACCCTTTCTAAGGGCCTAATGATCTCTAAAAGTCCTTTAATTCAAAATATTCTTTATACCAATGAGTCATATTGGGGAAATTAAATTAAATTTCCTGTGCTACTTCAGTTCCCATGGCTTAAAATAACTGTTAAAAAGACGGGACTGTAGGTGAGAGGAAGAGAGGTGACAGGGTGAAGATATGTAAGTCTAGTCACCCAGTCTTCAACCTGCTGAACCCAGCAGGGATGATTACGGCTAAGAAAGTCTGAAGCAGTGTACTGGAAAGTGCTCACCCTCCCCTGGTCACTACGGTGGCTGTGGCTTTGCTGTCCCCGCCTCCTAGTGGGTCTGGCCTGGCTTGCCTTCATTTTTCCATCCTTCCTCATACACTCCAAGTATTCATTAGTGTTGAACTCTCAGCAATCCTTAGCATTTCTATGACATAAATAGCACTAAATAGAAATTGAAATTCATCTGACTCCTTCTTTAAGATGATCCTTTCTTTTCCTCAACATCTGTGCATTTTCCATACCCATATCTTCCTGTTACAATGCAATGATTTAAAAATTAATTAACTGACTTTCTAATTAATGGACACAACTTGAGATATAATCAAAACAATAAAATATCTGACCCCAGCATCCCCCTCAGCTCACAATGCCTTCCCTCCCACCATTATTCACATTTCTGTGCCCAACTACCATTGAAGCCATTGGTCGGTGCAGTTATTACTAATCCTGGTCTTGTTCTTGTCCCCTGGCCTCTAAGAATCCCAGTTTCTTTCTTTCCTGGTTTTTTTTTTTTTTTTTTTTTTTTTTTTGACAGTATTACTATGTCACCTATGGTAGAGTGCCATGGTGTCACAGCTCACAGCAACCTCAAACTCTTAGGCTCGAGCAATTTCCCTGCCTCAGTCTCCCCAGTAGCTGGGACTACAGACACCCACCACAACGCCTGGCTATTTTTTTGTTGCAGTTTGGCTGGGGCTGGGTTTGAACCAGCCACTCTTGATATATGGAGCCAGCACCCTACCCACTGAGCCACAGGCACAGCCCCAACACCCAGCTATTTTTAGAAAAGAGATCTCACTCTGGCTCAGGCAATTGCCTGGGAGCTCAGGCAATCCACCTACCTCGGCCTCTCAAAGTGCTAGGATTACACGCGTGAGGCACTCTGCCCAGCTCTAGAATCCCAGTTTCTTAACTAGAGGTGATAAAATGTAGAAGGAAAGTTCTGGTGCAGCACAAAATTAATGAGGCCTGTAGATCACATTTCCCAACTAAAGAGGGGGAGTCAACAAACCATTCCAAGGTAGAAGACAAAATTTTGATTAACTGAGATCCCACAATGTGCCTGCTGGCTGCCCACAATCACTAAGAAACCTTATCTTGCGGGGGACAGAAGGCACAGTTCCTGGGACTGTATCCTCTTTGTGCAGACAGAGCGTTCACATCATAATTGGCACATGGGCCCTTGCAAGAAACATCTACAAGAATTAGTCAAAACAGAGTCAATACCAGAAAAGCACAAACTTATGATAATAAAAATAATTTCTATTATTATTTTTTTGAGACAGAGTATCACTTTGTCACCCTGGGTAGAGTGCTGTGGCATCATAGCTCACAGCAACCTCAAACCCCTGGTCTTCAGTGATCCTCTTGCTTCAGCCTGCCAAGTAACTGGGACTACAGGTGTCTGTCACAGTGCCCGGCTATTTTTAGAGATGGGATCTCGCTGTTGCTCAGGCTGGTCTCCCAACTCCTGCTCAAGCAATCCACCTGCCTCACCCTTTCCATTATTAAGTGCTTACCCTGGGCCAAGTTTTGTGTCAGTCTCTATAAAATTCCAGAGCTTCAAATACTCAGAATGTCTTCCACAGATGAAATGAGATTTGGGACTTCTGATGATCTAACGCAGTGGTTCTCAAGCTTCCTAATGCCTCCTAGTGCCGCAACCCTTTAATACAATTCCTCATGTTGTTGTGACCCCCAAACCATAAAATTATTTTTGTTGAAACTTCATAACTGTGATTTTGCTACTTTTGTGAATTATAATGTAAATATCTGATATGCAGGATATATTTTCATTGTTACAAAGGGGTCATGACCCACAGGTTGAGAATCCCTGAACGCATAGTAAAATGTGGTGATATCTTCTGCATCATCAAAGAGATGCCGACTGAAGAAGAAAATCAAGTGAAGTTTAAAGCAGTGAACTATTGGTATATATGATGCCTACTTATTAACCCACACTATTCATTCTTATAAACATTCAGGATGAAAGGGAGTTTATATAAAATCAAACAACAGTATCAGTCTTATTGGTCTAAAGTGTCATAATTCTAGCACATAATACTAAGGAATATTTTAATAATTACTGTTTAAAATATAGCATGAATTATTACTAGTATTAGCTGTGACAATGTATAATTTTTGAACATTGTGTAAGCATATGCTGTCGGGGTGGAAAGCTCAGTAGGTGCCCCATGAGGGGATGCGAAAAAAATTTCTCTTATTTCAACACAATATAAAAGTTTAGGCTTTATTTTTATCTTTTAGAAAGAGAGAGAGTGAGAGAGGGGGAGACAGTAGGCAAAGAGAAAGAAGGATCTGGGAGACAGGGTGGCATCCCCTGGAGAAAACAAAGAAGAGAATGCCCTCAGCCGAGGTCAAGTCGTTGGTGAATCTGAGGGAAGGCAAAGAAAAAAAGGTAATTGCAGCCAAATGCACAAGGTGTTGTGAAAACTGGTCTATCTGCTTATTCACTCTTCCTCCTGTAGGGCTGAAGACAGACTTTTTCTAGATGTTTCTCATCCTAAGGCCTGATGTTCACATCCCTTTGTTCATAAGAACACTCCTGAACCCTGGAAGCTAAAAGAGCTGGTGCATGTAAACAGAGGAATTCACGTTTCCTTGGGTCTGCTGGGCTCCTCAGTAGTTCGGGGAAAGTGAACTGGGGTGGGAGAGAAAGAGAAAGAAAGTAGGTGGAGAAAGAGATTGATTTTCATCCTTACTGAAAAAAAGTACGAGTTAATAATTCCTCTGTTATTTCGCTATAAAGTCTGACCATACTTACACATGCTATACATCACCTCATTTATCACGCCTAGTAACCTATATGCAAAGTTCCATTACTGATCTCACTTTACAGCTAAGGAAACTGAGGCACAAAGAGTGACGTCAACTGTGCCCACGTTCAAACCTGGTGAGTGCAGAAATGGGACCAGACCTCAGTTCTACTTGATTCTAAACCCACAGACTACTAACCCATGATTACACCAACTAGTTTAACTAGTTTCCATTACTATTTTTAATCATAAAGAAATTAAAATTTTATAAACCCCTAGAGTATGTTTCATTATAATAGTATAGCCAAAATCTAGTTGAAAGCCAGCTTCATCTAATTGTTTAATATTTCAGATAGATCAATATGCAAGTTAACTGATTCATTTACAGAGGTTTTCTCCATAGGAGCCTTTATCCCTATCAAAATCTTTTCTTAACTTGAAAACTACTAGCATTGCTTAAAAACACTAAATCTGGCTTTAAAAGGGTGGCAGTGGGGCGCATTTTTCATAACTGGTCTTGAGTTTACAGTTTTGATACCTGTGAAAGACAAAATTATATTCTTGCCATTGTTGCCAATCATAAACCCCCTCTGGGGCCTTATGTGGGAGATTTCACTCCATACAGGTTGTGGCCCCCTGGTGTGGCCTCTGTCCTTGGTGCTGCCTCAAGGACAGCCCTAACAGCCAGACACAACAGGCTCCCGGGGAGCCTCCTCCACCACCCTGATATCTCAGAGAAAAGAGAACGTTTCAACCTGGCTGGTGGGTTTGTGTCCCTTGGAATACAATCTCTTTGTTTTGTCTCTGGGCTCTACTTCCCTAGGTAGAAATCTAGACCAACTTGGAAGCTAGTTGCCAATTATTTAGTCTGTTGCCTTCTTGTTTCCAGGAGTGAGAAATACTTCAAATGGCTAAAATGTTTTAAGGTTCCCCCAATCAACGTTGCCTCTGAAAACTGACATTGCTAGGCATGTTGGCCCACACCAGTAATTCTAACGCTCTGGGAGGCTGAGGTGGGTGCTTTACTGAGCCCAGGAGTCCAGTCTGAACAAGAAGGAGACCCTGTCTCTAAAAATAGCTGGGCGTTGTGGTGGGCACCTGTATCCCCACCTACTTGGGAGGCGGAGTGAGGCAAGAGAGTCTCTTGAGCCCAAGATTTGAAGTTGCTGTGAGCTATGACACCATAGAACTCTACCCAGGGTAACAAAGTAAGACTCTGTCTCAAAAAAGGGAAGGAAGGAAGGAAGGAAAGAAGGAAGGAAGGAAGGAAGGAAGGAAGGAAGGAAGGAAGGAAGGAAGGAAGGAGAGAGAAAGAAAGAAAAGAAGAGAAAGGAAAGGAAAGGAAGAAAGAAAGAAAGATTGACATCAGTTCTGCCCTGAAGTGAGTCTCTTCCTGACTGCCTTCCCCTTCTATTCTGCGGGATTTCATTGAGTGAGGATGGATGTGTCCCACCTGCTGAGTATTGGGGAGGAGGGAGGTGGTAAGTTTATATTACATACTAAGTGAAGCCAAATTGAGGAAAAGGGATTCTAAGATTTTATTGAAGGAATTTTTTTTGCCAAGTATCACACTCAAAATAAGAAGGATCTGATTTTTTTCCCACAGAATTTCTCACCTGAAAAGAAGTTTGGAGCACATGGCTATCTATAACCTCATCTCCAGATGAATACTTTTATGCATGAATAAGTGTAAACTCTAAAACCTGCATACTCTTGGATGAGTCCAAAGAGAAATGATGATTTAACTAAGGCTAATGAAGGTTGAAGAAAAGCTTGCCTAGAAGAATACAGGCTGGGATTACAATTGAAAAAGAAATTGAAGCCTTCCTCTTAACCTCTGCTACACTAAAGACAAATGCTTGCTTTATCAAAGCAGTCCAAATTTAAGCAAAGGCTACCTGTAGCTGAACCCACACATATATAAAGTTGAAAACTAAAGCAAATTAACCTTGAGCCAAAGTAAAAACCTTGTTTACATCAAGCATTGAAAGATCTTAGAAAGAAAATTTCTTTCCGTTCTGTGTTATCTAGTAAACTACAACAATTCTGTCCTTCACAAATATAAATGCTTCCTGAAAGTTCAAAACCAATTACATTTTCTGAGCATTTGCGAACCTCTTTCAATAAACAAATCACCTCCTCCATTCCCATATGTTTCACCTCATTCATAATGACCTTGACAAGTCACTTTATTTGGAAATTTTCAGTGCATTCCCACTGAGATCCCCACCTCTAAGTAATTATCACTTTGTACAGGCTGGGTTAGAAAGTCAAGGTGTTTCATCCACTCGTGGTGGTTCCTGTGTTTTCTACAGAGCATTCAAGATTTTCTACTTGAAATCCATTATCTATATACATTTCTTGCTATCTACTCTACAAGGTTCTTGAGATTGGGAAATATTTCATTATGTCTGAGTGTTGCATACTGTTTATTTATAACCCTCTCAGTCCTTTGCACATGCTAGTGAATAAATGAAAGTTGAAGGACCCGCAGATTCCTCTTCTAGAAACGCATCTTACAGATATGTCAGCACAGCACATAAATGGATACGCCTGTGCACTGCTTTCTACAGTGGAATGGAAAGACATAAATGGCCCTCGTTCAGACACCACACACTGCGGACTACTACATATGTAAGGATATATAACACATTCACACACGCACCTGACAAGAGAAAGTTAGAGAAATAAGACAGGGACAAGCGTCTATGATATTACAAAGTGAAAAAAGTTAAAAAGGAAAGTTGCAGAAAAATACATGCACTATACCTTGGTTATTTAACAAGTGCACACATACACATTATGTTATGCATATAACATATACCACTACGCATAGAAAATGTCTGAAAGTGTAGACGGTATGTTCTCACGAGTGAATATCTCTGGGAAGTGGGATGCCATGGAGAAAGGGGGAATTTTATCTCTTTATACACGTATTTTCATATTGTTGATACTCTGTATACTAAGCATGTAAATCTTGACAATGAAAGCTCAAGGAAAATAAATATATTCTAAATGACTAAAGGAATAAATGAACATTGGATGACTGAAACCTATACAGGTAGCATTTTTAGTTCTATATACGGATTCTGATTATGAGGGTAAGCCGATGAAATCAGTCCTCCCCTGAGGTGGGCCCATTACAGGACAAGAAAGGTACCGGCTGAAAGGCCACACAGCAGCATGCAAATTACCCTGTCCCAGGAGCTGGTAGACTAAACTCCTGCTCATACCCTACCTGCCGAGCTGTACAATTAGATAGCTGCACGGTACCTTACTTTACTCATTCATAAGAGTAAGGTTGGGTGGGCTAAAGGATTTCCAAAGTCCCTCTGAACTGCGAATTTCTCACCCCCTTTTGTGAGAAAGATGGGGATGGGGAGAGAAAGGATGAGCGTCATCAAATGGACAAAGCGTTGAAGATTTTAGTTGCACTGCTGTTAGAAGACAGGCAGTTAACAGAATCTGACAATGAAAAAACAGGAGCACTTAGAAGGTTAATGTTCATTTTATGCTTTGCTTCGTGATATAAATTTAGGCTTTCATCAGCATTCAACCCTACATAACAACCTGTAAGACAAGGGAGTGCTGTTTACCGCACGGCATTCCAAGTATCCAGATGACGATCCGTTTGGAATAAATAGATCACAGCTCTGCTTCCCTTCCTAAGGGCTTCTTCCACACTCAGCGAGGACTCATTCATTGAGCCAGTGTTCTTTCACTGGGGGGACAAAGGAAAAATGGGGCAATAATTTAGTGCAGAAATATTTCTTAATATCCTCTTTTTCTAATTCTTCTACACTGAAAATCAAATAAATTATGCAATGATTTATCAACCATCAGTTAAACAAGTAGCTCCCAGGAGTCATACTGCAGCAGAAGTGAACCTGGGTCTGGACAGGAAATGGAACCTCCTGCCTGAAAAAGCAGCTCGATCCATCAATTTTACCCCAAATATGTTACGGACATAAGACCAAGAGCATCTCACATGTATAGTCTAATGAGAAGAGCTTCTTTTTCATTTTCCAACCTCTGTTTCAAGAAATAATAATAAAAATCTATTTCTCCGAATCACGACATCCTATTAAAGGCAGAAGGGGCCAATGGTTTTCATTGTCACTGGTGATATCACATCCAGTTCTCTCTGTGTTTTCTGACACACAACTGGTGATATCACATCCAGTTCCACACAACTGGTGAAATCACATCCAGTTCTCTCTGTGTTTTCTGACACACAACTGGTGATATCATATCCAGTTCTCTCTGTGTTTTAAGATATTGAGAGAATATCTTAATTAGGACTTAGAAAGGACAAGTTCATTTTTTAGCCAATTTTGAAAGATGTATCTTGCCCACCGAATTCTGCCTGAAAATCAATACCTTCAGTTCTTCAGAATAGAACGATTTCTATGAATGTGCCATCTCCCCCTCACCAGGATCTCGTTTTCGTTATCCCAACGTGTCTTTGTTCTTCTTTAAGAGCTACAGAGAAAGATCTGGTCAGACTGCATCAAGAACACTGGGAAATCAAACATTTCAGAGTGGGAAGGATGACAGGATAGACTGCCGCCTTGGACCTGGGAGCCTGAGAATTTCAATATCAATTGTCGGAGAGGACAGTGGAACCAGGGCTGACTAATCAACGACCACACAGCTCTTCTCTGGTAAGCAGCTAACTCCCCCAAACCCCACTATCTCCTTTTTCACTGATCAGAAGCCTTTCTTTCCCCACTACCCAAAACACAACCTGGCCAGTCTTCCTCACCTCGGCCTTGTCTAGCAATGGCAGCTTTCCTCCCATTCCTACCCAAGGGTTAACCTGCGCAGACCCTACTAATCTCTAGGTACGACGGGAATAAAGCTATTAAAGTGAGATCTCAACTTGCAGTGATTTTCAACTGGTGCGCCCTGAGAGGATGTTAGGTGTGCCTGAAAAATTTTAAAGATTGCTAATTAAATTATTTTTGAAAGAAGTTCAAAGCTTCTATATACAGGAAGTATTTTTTTTATTCCTTTTTTTAAATCAACATAATTTAAGTGTTCTGTGGAAGTTTAACTAGAGGGTTCAAGTGTGCTGTGAAATAAAAAGGGTTGAAAAACACAGATCTACAGTGTGAGCCCTGGACAGCAGCTCCTGAGAATGAAACCAGGGATTCAAGACCACCCTCCCCAAGTCCCGTCTGCCACAGGCCGTACTCACCAAACCCTGCCCCCAGTCCCTCTAAGCCCAGACACAATCTAGAGTTCTTAGTATTGGATTCCAAGAAGCTACCTCCAATAGATCAGAGCTGGCCTGAAAACTGAAAACTCTTTGCCATCATGGCCTTAAACCTCAAAGCAAAAATTACAACTGCTGAGATAAGCACAGATAGCTCCCCCAAACGTGGGTGAGCTGAATACCTTATCACAGGTAAGGTGGGTCTCAGTAAATTCACCAAGACACCCTGCCACCTGCCTGTGGAGCTGCCACTCTCTCTGATAGCCTCCTTAGGACTCAGGACTGTAAGGACATCTGCATATGTTCTATGATGACAACACCGGCATCTTCTGTCCTTGTGTATTTAATGGCTTAAGTCTTACATCTTCACCGTATTTAAATAAATATTTTCTAAACACCTAAGTGCAGGGAAAACAAAATAAATTACCACTGTTGCTGGATGCCATATTCACACAAATTTGTTTTTTTCCACCAAATTGTGAAGTTGGAAGCATTTATTCAAATGTATGGTAAAAGCACGCAGCATTCTTCTATAATGAAAACTGCCCCCTAAAACACTCTATTCAGCAAATTTTATTAGTCAGTCTGAATTTGGGGAACTCTTTTTAACTTTTATGACCCCACTTGATCTCGAGATTATTGTACTAGATTTATATATTTGTTACACGTTATCCTGTGGTAGACACGTCTATGGAAACCTAGCTCCAAAATCCAAGGAAGCTGAGAGGCTAATACAAGTTGTATTCAATTTGCCATAAAGAAACATTTCAGGCCCAGTGCAGTGGCTCATGCCTGTAACCCTAGCATTGCGGGAGGCCAAAGCAGGTGGATTGCCTGAGCTCAGGAGTTCTAGACCAGCCTGAGCAAGAGCAAGACCTCACCTCTAAATATAGCCAGGAGTTGTGGTGGGCACCTGTAGTCCCAGCTATTTGGGAGACTGAGGCAAGAGGATCGCTTGAGCCCAAGAGTTTGAGGTTTCTGTGAGCTGTGATGCCACAGCACTCTACCAAAGCAGATCTACACAGTGACAAAGTGAGGCTCTGGTTCAAAAGAAAAACCAAAGAAACATTTAATAAGGACTTAAACAGAAACCATGTTTCCAGTGGTGGTGAAAGGAGACTAGATGGTGGATCCTCACCCCAGTACCCCCAAGACTAGGGTGACCAGATTTTAACATCGGTAAGGCGGGACAACATGGCCTGGGACGGGGCCAGGGGACGGGGCAGGCCAGGGCCTGACAACAATGCTAACTTTGATAAGCAGTTCTTGATAATCACTTCTCAGCAATTATTTGTTATTATTACAGTTTAACATTATAAAATTAACAAAAATAATATAAAACTCATACTCTGGTGAAATAGCTGCATGGCAGCCAAAAACCATATATTCCCTTCTTGTTCTCCTTCCCGTTTGTGCATTCTTTCCAAAAATCGGGGCTTTTTTAAAACGCCCAGGGACATGGGACAAATTGTTGAAAAGGGGGACTGTCCCACCAAAAGCTTCTGGTCACCCTAGCCAAGACCCAAGCCTCTTACGCCTTAGGAAAGGAATGTGTAGAGTAAATGAAGTTGACCCCTCAAGGGAAAGGTGGGGACTCTGTTAGATCTGCCTAGGGGCAGGTTTTATAGTCAAGGTTTTTGTTTTGTTTTATTTTTAACGTAAGGGCAGGATTTATGGTAATACTAGGAAAAGTAGAAATCTTAGACACATTCCCGGAGCAGTGGTTAATCAGAAGTCAACAAGGTGGTTCAGTACCCTATAAAATTGCTTTCACCTCCACACATTATGGACCTACCATATACAAATGGCCATTTGAATCTGACTTTACGTAAGTAAGCCAAATTGTTTGGCATTGATACAGACTCATTTCTTCTTAATGTCTTGGATATGTGACTTTCTCCCTGCTGCCCCACCCTCACCTACAAACTCATGTTAATATAGGACTCAAAATATCCTTGTGTTATTTATATCAGGATATTTCACTACAGATGTCTTCTGAAAACCTGCAAGATGACCCCACACCCTCATTCATATTGACACTGTCAGAGTCCCTCCTATGTGATTTCAGCAGTTTTCCAAATTGTCTGGCATTCTTCTTTGCCAGATGAAAACTGCCTCAAAACAAAGTTTGATTCCTCCAGTCAACTGGTGCACAGTCATTTACACGGTAAAACCTACTAGCCTGACTGCTCACAGGGCCCTGTTCCAGATCAAACTATTTGCAAGATGGACTTCTACCATAGACTTAGCTCATTTGCCAAGTAATCAAACTTCTATTAATTTTTCTATTAACTGAATTTAATACCAGAGGGATAAGGTAATGAGACTTTGCAAATACTCTGGGAATATTAGACCCCCATGGATCTGCTAATCCAAACTGTGATTTCTCTACTTCTGATATTTGTTACTGAAAAAGTGTAATACAAAAAATATTAAATTTGCTGTTTATTTCATTTATCATGAATTGGGTCCTAATTTGATCTTTAAAGATTGGTTTGGGATTATGTCTGAACAATAAGAAATTGAATTTTCCTCCCAGGGATAAGATAATGTTATACACATGGTGAGTATTCCTTTCAAATGCACATTGCTTTCCACAGACAGAATTTTTTTTTTTTTTTTGAGGCAGAGTCTCACTCTGTCACCCTCAGTAGAGTGCTGTAGCGTCACAGCACACAGCAACCTCAAATTCTTGGGCTTATGTGATTCTCTTGCCTCAGCCTCCCAAGTAGCTGAGACTACAGGCGCCTGCCACAATGCCCAGCTATTTTTTGGTGGTTGTTGTTGCAGTTGTCATTGTTGTTTAGTTGGCCCAGGCCAGGTTCAAACCCACCAGCCTCAGTGTAAGTGGCTGGCTCTGTAACCACTGTGCTACGGGCACCAAGCCCACAAGACAGAATTTTGTGGGAAATAAACAAAGAGCACTCAAATGAGGACAGGTAAAGGCTATTGATTTACTTGTGGGTTACTACAGCAACAAGGGAGTCAGCCACCATCACTTGTGTGTGGCAGAGACTCAAGGGCAGGAGGGGTAGGGAGAAGGAAAGCTTTAGAGTGGGGACAAGAAGGAAAGGCTTCAGACATGCCCCAGTTGGAGGCTGCTGGTGCAGGGTGAGGAAGCAGTAAACCAGTTCACTGAAAGCTGAGCCTCCTATGAGAATGGTTAGGGGTACGTGACCAGCTTTCTTTACTTGGTCCTAAATTGGAAGCAAGACAAATATTAAGGAAGCTGTTTGTTATTGATCACCTTTTAGCCATTTTAGGCTGGTTGCTGTCTGACTTTCTGAACTGGTTGTTTCAGGTTGTAGGTCAGAGTTCTGTATTACATATGGTGGGGCCAATGCCTGTATATTCTGTCTCTCAACTGATACACCCTGAAAGTTTCATTTAATTTTGGCAACAATAAAATATCCCTCCAGTATATAAAAAAAAAAGCACTACCATCCAATTTGTTACTATAGCCATTTCTCTTCTGTGATTACAAAGCAAAATCTGTTCAGTGTATGTTATTTTGAAGAAAGAAAAAAAGTACAAAGAAGAAAACAATCGCTAAATATTCCACCATGTTTAAAAGACAGCCCTGTTAACATTTTGGAGAACAAATTTTTATGGCTCTTTTTATATGCAACTAGGATCAAACTGGACATAATAATTTATGCACGATTTTATAAGCCAACAATAAGCCAAAATCATGGATGTCCTCTGCCTGATCATTTAGCAACTTTTCCTGGCATCACTTTAATGTATTATGTCAATGACTGTGCTTGTTGAGAGTTTCTATAACATGGGCCACACTCTGCCATTTGGGATCCTCATGGTGTTTCTTATTTTTCATGATGACAAATATTGCTCTGGACATTCTTACAGGTGACTCTTAGCACATAGCTCTGCACCTCTAGATTCTCAAGAAAAAAAGGAAAAGTGTTGGTTGTTGAGAACTAACCAAGGGACAATAGAACAGAAAGACCACGACAGGTGGGGGTGTCTTTGGTTTTCCCTCTTCTACCACCACCTCTTATGTCACGAAACTCCTCAGTTCTCTTGCTGGGCCTCAGTTTCCTCAGGAGACAAAGGAGAAGGGGCCTCCAAGGATGTAGCAGGAACAACATTGCAATTCTGCCAATACTATTTCTTTTCAAGATCATGGCTGTTGGTGACCTGGGCGGCACCATGCACGAGATTCTCCTGGACTGTGTGGACAGAGCCCTGCAGCTGAGGAGGCCTGGACACCTTGGTGGTGGGATGGTGGAGGCCTGGTTTCCATTGACAGGCTGATGAAGACATCACAAAGCTCTCAGAAGCCCCATTTCATTTTGGTACCTCTTTAAACTTCAAACAGTACAAGGATGAAACCTACCTGAAAGCTTTGGGTAAAGCAAGTCACTCTCCAACAAGTGGACAATTGTTGCACGTTGAATTGCCGCTGTATATACAAACCTCTCTCTCTGGGTGACCTGAGTTTTTTTGTGGTTGCTTGCCAGCTTAAAATATCTGAGCTAAATCGTAAAGTATGTGTGAAACACAAAGCTTCCAAGGCAAAAACGAGCTCTGCCTTAGTGTTAGGGAAACAAGTACATTTAAAAGTTGTGTCCAGAGGCGCATCCAGGAGGAGGTCCTGAGACTTGTAAAATGTGAGGGTGCCCTTTAAAAAGAAGAGTAGAGAGTTGTGAGTCTACTATTAGCTGCAGAGCCTTGGAAGGAGCCTTGCAAAGGAGGGCGCTCAGGGCTCAGCTTTGCTCTAAATCTCTCTCTTTTTTTTTCACCACTATACTAATGCAGATGCTCTAAATCTCTCTGTGTGCTTGCCCACCCCGAATGCTGACACCACCCCCAGGGTCGCAGCTGAGGGGTGCAGGGTTTCCATTTCAAACAATTTCCTGGGTAATGCTCGGTGGCGAGAGCATCCACACTTCCAGAACGACTGATTTATACCATTGGAGGTAGAAGCTCTATAAAAAAAAGAATACAAATTATTTTTCATATTTTACAAAACCTTACTTACTATCCTCATTTTACAAAAAGCATAGGATAGTGTGATAGCCCCTCTCAGGAAGGGCCCCAGCAAGGGAGGGGCACCAAGGCTTAACCCTTGCTTGCTTTGTAGTGTAGGACACTCCTGGGTGAGGCTGCTTCACTGCAGGGTAGGGCCATGAGAGGGTGCATTTCTTGGGAAAGGCGGATCATCATGTCAAGTCACCTCCAAATAAACCTAGCATACCAGATGCTGTTGTTACTGTAACCAGAGGGAGACCGGACAAGGTGGGTCAGGATTCGGGCAGTGGTCTGTGCTCTCTGTTCTTGGTGTGCCCTGGGCTAAAGAATGACCAGACCCACAAGAGTAACACAACACAAGCATGAAATAAAATTGAGAAAGAAAAAGACAGGTTTACAGAGCAAGATAACCTTCACCACAGACAAGTGAACACACCCCCTTGGAGTGGCAAAAAGGGCTTTGGTTATGATCTGGGGTCTCCTTCTATACTGTCCGGGTGGGGCTCCCCTTGTGCTTTAGATGTTACTATGGAACCATTTTGATGGATAGTTAATCGCATGGAAATTAGTCTTAAATTACTCTAGGTTACTTTCCAAATCCTGTTGTGCCTGGGCTGCACTCTGAAGCAGGTAGGGGATAGGATTCCTCTTTCTCCCAAGTGTAGCAGTCAGTTGCTAGGATTAGGGTTAAGGTATGGCAGCTGTAAGACAAGGCCCACCCTAGTCCTTCTTTCCAGGTGCGACAGTCACTCTAGGCAGAGCACCCATTTTGTCCTTTTTCTCTAGAAGAACCAGAATTCTTTTTTTTTTTTTATTTATTTTTTAATTGAATGTTAACTATGTACATTAATGCACTTCTGGGGTACAGTGTGGGGTTTTCACATGCATTCTGAAATACTTCCATCAAACTGGTCAACACAGCCTTCATGTCATTTTCTCAG
>CAUYTI010070535.1:0-10537 GCA_963575145.1 Galago senegalensis | reverse complement strand
ATGAAGTATTATTTTTTCAAGATCTTTAAAGTATGACAGTAGAGCTTTAATAGGGATTGCATTAAAACTGTATATTGCTTTGGGTAGTATGGACATTTTAACAATGTTGATTCTTCTCAGCCATGAGCGTGGTACATTTTTCCATTTGTTAACATCTTCAGCTGTTTCTTTTCTTAAGAGTTTCATAGTTTTCTCTACAGAGATCTATCACTTCCTCTGTTAGGTAAACTCCCAAATTTTCATCTTCTTTGGAACTACTGTGAAAGGAATAGAGTCCTTGACTGTTTTTTCAGCTTGACTATTGTTGGTATATATAAAGGCTACCGATTTATGAGTGTTGATTTTGTAACCTGAGATGCTGCTGTATTCCTTGATCACTTCTAAGAGTTTTGTAGTTTTGTAGAATCCCTGGTGTTTTCCAGATATACAATCATATCCTCTGTGAAGAGTGAAAGTTTGACCTCCTCTGACTCTATATGGATATTCTTTATTGCCTTTTCTTGCCTGATTGTGATGGCTAAAACTTTCATTACAATGTTAAATAGCAATGCAGGTAATGGGCATTGCTTGCCTGGTTCCTGATCTAAATGGAAACAATTTCAATTTAACTCCATTCAGTACAATATTAGCTGTGAGTTTGCTGTGAATGACCTCTATTAATTTGAGAAATGTCCCTTCTATCCCAATTTTCTTAAGTTGTTCTGATCATGAAGGTATGCTGGATATTTGGAAAAGGTTAAGTTGTATAGGTACTAGTTCCTCTTTAAGATTTGGTAGAATTCTGACATGAAGCCATCTGGTCCTGGGCTTTTGTTTTTAGGGAGATTTTGTATAGTTGATGCTATTTCAGAACTTGATATAGGCCTGTTCAACATTTCTACTTCCTTCTGGCTAAGTCTTGGAAAGTGGCATGCTTCTAGGTATTGGTTGATTTCCTTCAGATTTTCATATCTTTGAGAATAAGGTTTCTTGTAAAATTCATTAAAGATTTTTTGAATTTCTGAGGGGTCTGTTTTTTTTTTATCTTTACCATTTCTGATTGATAAAATTACAGATTTTAAATCTTTTTTTCTTGGTTAGGTTAGCCAAAGGTTTATCTATTTTATTGACCTTTTCCAAAAGCCAACTTTTTGATTTATTGATCTGTTGTATAATCCTTTTTATCTTTGATTTCATTTAATTCTGCTCTAATTTTGGTTATTTTTTTTCTTCTGCTGGGTTTGGGTTTGGAGAGTTCTTCTTTTTCCAATTGCTTGAGATGTACCATTAGGTTGTTAAATTCCTCTCTTTCCATTTTCTTGAGGAAGGCTTGGAGTGCTATAAATTTCCCTCTTAAGACTTCCTTTGTGGTATCTTAGAGGTTCTGGTAACTCATGTCTTCATTATCATTTTGTTCCAAAAATTTGGTAATGTCCTTGTTGATCTCATCTCTGATACACCTATCATTCAGCATAAGTTTATTTAGTTTCCATGTTTTTGTATGAGTCTGCAGATTCCTGTTGTTATTAAGTTCAACTTGTATTTCATCATGGTCTGAGAAGATGCATGGAACAATTTCTGTACTTTCAAATTTACTGAGGTTAAATTTGTGACCCAATATGTGATCGATTTTTGAGAATGTTCCATGAGCTGATGAGAAAAATGTGTATTCAATTATGTTAGGGTGAAATGTTCTGTAGATGTCCCTTAAATCCAAATGCTGAATGGTTAAGTTTAAATCTAAAATTTCTTTGCTAAACTTCTTGTTGGGGAATCTATCCAACACTGCCAAAGGAGTATTAGAATCTCTGACTATAATGGAGCTGGGAGAAATCAGGTTGCTCATACCTATTAGAGTAGCTCTTATAAATTGAGGTGCATTCTGGTTGGGTGCATAGATATTGATAATTGAAATCTCATCATATTGAGCATTACCTTTATAAAGTGACCATCCTTATCCTTGTTTACTTTTGTTGGTTTAAAGCCTATTGTATCTGCGAATAAAATTGCAAAACAAATTTTCTTTTTTCTGCTTTCTGTTTGCCTGGAATATAGATGACCATCCCTTCACCCTGAGTCTATATTTTTCTAAGGTAAGATGAGATTCTTGTATGCAGCAGATATCTGGCCTGACTCTTTTTATCCAGTCAGCCAACCTGTGCCTCTTTAGTGGACAATTTAAACCATTCAGATTGAGAATATTCATAAGACTTGAAAAACTTTGGGTATTGAGTTTTTCGAAAGTCCAGTGGACATTTTTAATCCTTTTGCCACTGTGGAAGTTGGAATTTGATCAAAAGTTTCTGAGTGAGTTTACTTTTGTCATGGAGGATTGCGCTGGTCATTATGGATGATAGATCTGAGAATATCCTGGAGAGCTGGTTTAGTTATGGCAAATTTCTTCAATATGTGAATGTCATTAAAGTATTTAATTTCTCCGTCATAAATGAAATTCAGTTTAGCTATATACAGGCTCCTGGGTTGAAAGTTATTTTGTTTTATGGGATTAAATGTCAATAACCACCCTCTTTTAGTCTGAAAGGTTTCAGCAGAGAGATCTGCAGTCATTCTAATATTCTTCCCCTTGTAGGTCATGGTTTTATTACGTCTAGCTGCTTTCAAAATTTTCTTTTTCATATTAACCTTAGTGAAGTTAATTATGCCTGTGGGATGTCTTATTTGGTTCAGTCATGCTAGGGTTCTGAAACTGTAAGCTATCTGAATTTCAGAATCTCTTGGCATGTCTGGAAAGTTCTCTTTTATAATTTCATGAAGCAGAGCCCTTGTGTTTTGTGAAACAACTTTGTCACCTTCAGGGATTCCTATAAGGTGAATATTAGTTCTTTGAGAGAATGATTGGTTTTTGCTTTTCATTTCTCTTCATCTTTGAGCTCTTGGGCATGTTCAAAAGCTTTTTCTTCAATATCAGAGATCCTTTATTCTGCCTGCTCCATTGTATTACTGAGGGATTCTACCATGTTTTTCAGGTCTTTGAGGACTGCAATCTCTTGCCTCAAAGTGTCATAATCTTTGGTTATTTTATCTTTGAAATCATTGAATTCTTGAGACATCTTTTCAATAATTTGAAGTTCTAATTCCCTCTTTTCCTCCATTCTGTTAATGTTATTTGCTATCCAGATTCTGAATTCAATTTCTGACATCTCAGCCATCTGTTTATGGATGGGATCTTCAATTGTATCTGCCCCATCCTTCCTTCGGGGAGTTGATCTACTCTGGTTATCCAAGTTACCAGAGTTTTTCCTCTGATTCTGCCCTATGCTGAATTTATACTGTTTAGAGTCCATACCAGAATTGTTCAGTCAGTGGCTGCCACCAGAGAAGATACCGGCTTCCTCTGGTTGCCCAGAGAGGCAGAGTATGTCTTTCAGAAGAGCCTCAGAGCTGTTAGCCTTATTGTTCTGCTTCTGCGGCTGCTGCTCTTTGGCTCTGGGTACCACCATTCTAGTGTGGTTCCCTCTTAACTGACCATCCTCTCATAGTTCTCAGGCCACTGGCTACAGGTTCCAGGAGCATGCGCCTGGCTCTAGCAGGCAGTTCTGGGCCCGCCCGGAGTGGGTGCCTTTAACAGGGAACTTGGTCGCCACCCATGGGGTGCGTGCAGCTCTAGTAAGCAGTTCTGGGCCTTCCCAGAGCTGGAAACTTGACCACTGCCTGCAGAACACCCCTGGCTCTAGCAGATGTTGGGCCAGGGGAGTGGGAATCACCACTGCCCAGGGAATGCATGTGGCTCTAGCAGGTCTCTGGCAGCAGGGCCAGGACAGGGGACTTGGTCCCGCAGGGGTGGGGGATGTTGCTCTTGGGTCCCCCACTCACTGTCTCTGTAGGCAAGGGAGGGAGGGTGGACTGGAAATTCAAAATGGCAGTAAAACATTTGTTTGGTTGTTTTGGCAAGAGAGTGTTTGGAATCTCAGCAGGGTCCCTCTAGGGGACTAGACCCCCCTTCTTGTAGCTCTCACACGTGGGGTGATATAATAGGTCCTCAGTTCATTACTCACCTGTAGAAAACTTACAGGATCAGATGAGGAGAAAAACACAACTTTCTTGGGGGAGGGGACAGACGCTTTTCCTTTGGAATGCATTATGTACCTGTAGATTACTTTCTTGGAGTCTCAACTTGCCTCAGCAGAGGTTTCCTGCAGATATCACTCTCCTCTCTCTCCTAGGCTCCCTGTCTTCAACTTCATTGGGTATTATCCTTCCCTCTGGACAGGAGCTCCTGTCAGAGGCCGGCGCCTGTCAGCCATCTTTATCCTCTCTCCAAGTGATCCCATCCCAGGGTGGGCAAGGGACTTGAAGAAAAACTTCTCTGAAGAAGACAGGTGCACAGCCTATAGACACATGAAAAAATGCTCATCATCCTTAATCATAGAAATGCAATCAAAACCACTTTGAGATATCATCTAACTCCAGTAATATTTGACCACATCACAAATTTCCAAATCTAGAGATGTTGGTATGGATGTGAAGAAAAGGGAACACTTTTTCGTTGCTGATGGGAATGAAAACTAATATGTTCCTTTTGGAAAGAACATATTTAGGGATCTAAAAATAGACCTGCCATTCAAACCTTCAATTCCTCTACTAGGTATATAGCCAGAAGACCAAAAATCACTTTGTAACAAAGATATTTGCACTAGAATGTTTATTGTAGCCTGATTCATAATTGCTAAGTCATGGAAGAAGTCCAAGTGCCCATCAACCCATGAATGGATTAACATATTGTGGTATATGTACTCTATGGAATATTATACAGCCTTAAAAAAGATGGAGACTTTACCTCTTACATGTTCACATGGATGGAGCTGGAACATATTCTTCTTAGAAAAGTATCTCAAGAATGGAAGAAAAAGTATCCTATGTATTCAGCCCTACTATGGAACCAATTTATAGGTCATATGAAAGGTAAAACCCAACTATAGCCCAAGAAAAAGGGGAAAAAGGAGAGGGACGGGAGGTAGGAGGGAGGGTAATTGATGGGACAAGTTACATCTATTTAGTGTAGAATATAAATGTCTTAATATAATAACTAATAATAGGTGGTAAAGGCTATGTTAACCAGTTTGATGGAAGTATTTCAAGTTGTATAACCAGCACATTGTACCTCATGATTGCATTAATGTACACAGCTATGATTAATAAACAAAACAAAACAAATGAAACAAAGAATGTGTCAGCAGGTGCAAGTTGAGTCGTGCTCTCTGTTCCCCCCTCCATTTCTACTTTCACCATAGTCATACTTCTTTTAGCTTACAAGCCAAAAAACAAACAAAAAAAAGGTGCCCCTTATTCATTCTGTAGAACATTTCATTAGATATTAAAATCTCTCGGGTAGTAGAAGAGGCACAATTCAAACTTAGTGTCAGTGAAAGCTGCTTTAGTCAAACTGCCAGATCTTTTCCTTTTTGGTAGATGTTTCTGTGAAGGGAAAACAGAATATTAGAAATGTGCAAGTGTGGTCTGTGTTGGCCCTTTCTGAATTCAGATGTTTTGTGGGGTGGTTCGGCAAGAATAGTAGCACTCTTTCCTTAACCATCTCACCTCTTTTCATCCTCTAACATTGTCAAAGGAGCAGGGGGAGAACTTGGGAGAGCATATCAAGGTAAGGGTCAGCAAGGAATATTGATGACATCGGTATTTACTTCCTACATGTGGCAAATAAAAGGAGACTTCCTGCTTTTATCTGCCTGTTCATCTTAATTTCTTTTTGTCTCTTTTATCTCTCTACCTATTTTGGAATTTGCAAACTTAGTTAAAAGCAGTCTGGGAAATATCAATTTACCCTGATGAGCATTTTCTACATTTTTATTAGTTTTATTGGTGAGAAATACTTGAGGTGCTATTCTTACCTTTTTCATGGTCTTTGTGTCAGTTACACATTTCACATGATTTCTAGAAGGAGATGATAATTTCAGCGTTTAATTCTGGTAAATCCCAAAACTATTCATTTGAATAAAAAATGTACAATGTATTAGGCTTGAGATAGGTTTATTTTGAACATTTACTTAGGATTGCTATAGGAAATTTCTCATCCATTTTTGCCAAAGCTTATGGATAATAACAACTTAAGTCAATTATTTTACTTAGATGTAAATGTATATTATAAATTCTTTGCTGGTCATCAATCTCCTTTTAAAATATTAAGATGCATCAGAAATTCTATCAGCTCCAACTTTAGCTTTTCCCAGAGCGTGTTTTGTCTGGATTGGTTGCCCTGGATTGTATACAGAACTAATCCCAGAAATTATTCTTACCATTCACTAGAAATTATGTCACCTCCCTCTTAAATTTGCTATTGCTGTACCCCTGTTTCTTTTCTTTCTTGGTAAACTCTGTTGGTAAATAGAACCCATTGTTTAAAATCCAAAATGCTTTTAATGAGTATTTCCTTTGAGCATCATATCAGCATTCAAAAAGTTTTATATTTTGGAGAATTTTGGATTTCAGAGTTTTGGATTAGAGATACTCATCCTGGGTTTATATTTTCAATTTGGAAAAACATATCAGTTAGTTTTTGAAAATATTTTTCTCTTTCTCAGTTGATGTCACACTTTCTTCCATTGCTCTCTCTTTCTGGAGCATCGATTAGCTAGATATTAGACTTGTCTAATAGGCCCTCTTTTAAAAAAAATCTTTCTCCTTTTTCTATCTTTATATTTTGTTCTACTTTCTGAGAAATGTTCCCCATTTTATTTTTCAAACTCTTTATTTAAAAAATAAAATAAAATAAACCATTTTTGGCTGGACGCGATGGCTCACTCCTATAATCCTACCACTCTGAGAGGCAGAGGCAGGAGGATTGATTGAGCTCATGAGTTCAAGACCAGCCTGAGTAAGAGTGAGATTCCATCTGTACTAAAAATAGAAAAACTGAGGCAAGAGGATCGCTGGAACCCAAGAGTTCGAGGTTGTTATGAGCTATGATGCCACTGCACTCTACCCAGGGTGATGGCTTGAGACTCTGTCTCAAAAACATAAAAAATAAAAAAAAAATCAACCATTCTCATCTCTTATCTTTCTGGGACTTTTTTTTTTTATTATTGTGGTAAAGAATACATTACATGTAATTTACTGTCTTAACAAATTTTAAGTGTTCAGGAGTGTGAACTATAATATATGGATATTGTTGTACACCAGATCTCCAGAATTTTTTCATATTTTTTCCTTTTTTACATTTTCAAAATATTAATGGAGTACAAATGTTTAGGGTACATGGATTGCTTCGGTAATGGTCGAATCTTCGCTATAGGTGTTCCAGTCACTCAAATAGTGTGCATGATACCCATGATGTGGGGTTTTTCACCTCTTCCCCTGCCATACTCTCCCCCTACTCCAGTTGATTTCCACTGAGTTTTACTTCCCTCTGTGCACATATGTGCTCATTGGTTAGTTCCAATTTAATAGTGAATACGTGTGGTTTTTGTTTTTCCATTCTTGTGATATTTCACTTAGGAGAATGGCCTCTGATTCTACCCAGATTGTTGCAAAAGGTATTAATTCACCTTTTTTATGGCTGAATAGTACTCTATTCTGTATACATACCACATTTTATTAATCCACTCATGAATTGATAGGTACTGGGTTGATTCCAAATCTTTGAAGTTTAAATTGTGCTGCAATAAACATCCAAGGGCTGGTGTCTTTTTAATAAAATGACTTCTTTTCCTTTGAGTAAATACCCAGTAGTGGTAGGTCTACTTTTAGTTCTTTGAGGAATCTCCACAGTGTTTTTCATAAAGTTTGTACTAATTTTCAGTTCCACCAGCAGCATATAAACATCCCTTTCTCTCTGCATCCATGTCAGCATCTGTTGTTTTTGAACTTTTTAATAAAAGCCATTCTGATATTTCTGAAAGGTGATATTTCACTGTGTTTTTTTGCATTTCCATGATGATTAGTGACATTGAACATGTTTTCATGTGTATTGGCCATTTTTCTTCTTTTGAGAAGCTTCTATGCATGTCTTTTGCCCACTTTTTAATAGTTGTTTGTTTTTTTCTAACTGAATTGCTTAAGGTCTTTGTACACTCTCATTATTAGCCCTTTACTGGATGTGTAGCTTGTGAATATTTTCTCCCATTCTGTAGGTTCACTATTGCTCTGTTGATTGTTTCCTTAGCTGTTCAGAAGATTTTTACTTTATTCAGATGCCATTTATTTATTTTAATTGTTGTTATATTGCTAGTCAGGTCTTAGTCATGAGTTCTTTGCCTAGGCTAATATCTAGAAGAGTTTTCTTACATTTTCCTCTAGAATTTTTATGATTTCTTACCTTAGATACAATTTTTTTATTCATATTAAATAATTTTAGTGAGGGGTGAGAGGAAGGAATTCTGTTTAATTTTTTTGCATATAACTATTTCATTTCCCCAGAACCATTTATTGAATATAGCTTCTTTTCCTCAGTGAACATCATTGTCTGCTTTGCCATAGACCAGTTGAATGTAAGTGGAAAGGTCCTCTTTTGTGTTCCATTGGTCTATGTTGCTATTTTTTCTTTTACTAACACCATGCTATTTTATTTAGTATAGCCTTGTAGTATGGTTTGAAGTCTAATAATGTGATGCCTCCAGATCTTTTCTTTTTGCTTAAGACTGCTTTGTCTATTCAGGCTCCTTTCTGGTTCCAAACAAAATGAAGAATTATTTTTTTTCTAAATTTGTGAAGTATGACTTTGTTAATTGGATGGTGATTGAATTGAATTTGTAAATCACCTTAGATAGTATGGACATTTTAACAATGTTGATTCTGCCTATCCATAAGTATGATATATTTTTCCATTTATTTCCTCTCCTAGTAGAGATCTTTCACCTCTTTGGTTAAGTATATTCCTACATATTTTATTTTCTCTGTAGCTATTATGCAAAGATACTGAATCTTTGATTTGACTCCCAATTTAACTGTTATTAGTATGTGGAAATTCTACTGATTTATGTACATTGATTCTGTGTCCTGAGACTGCTGAATTTATTTTTTTAATTTTAGGAGACTTTTGGTCAAATCCTTGGAGCTTTCTGGATACAAAAGCATATCACTAGCAAAGACTTATTGTTGAACTCCTCTTTCCTGATTTGGATGCTCATAATATTCATCTCTTGCTGGATATCTCTGGCTAGGACTTCTAGCACTATGTTGAATAGAAGTGTTAACAATGGGGGAGTTCTTTCAACTTGTCCTCATTCAGTATAATGTTGGCTGTCATATATGATATTTATTTATTATTTTATTTTATTAATTTATTATTTATTATTATTTTATTATATTATTTATAATTTATTATTTATTTTATTATTTTATTTTATTAATTATTTTATTATTTATTATTTAAGTCATATATGGCTTTTATAATTCTGAGATATGTTCATTCTATACCTAGTTTATTGAGAGTTTTTATCATGAAACAATTCTGAATTTTGTTAAATGCCTTTTCCACATCTGTTGAGATAATCATATAGTCATTTTTTTTGCTTTTGTTTATGTGGCAAATCACATTTATTGATTTACATGTGTTGAATCATTCTTGCATCTCTGAGATACAGCCTATTTTGTCCTAGAATATTTTTTATGTGCTGTTTAATTCCAATTTGCTAATATTTTATTGAGGATTTTTGCATCTATAGTCACAAGGAAGGAAGGGTTTCAGATAAAGGAGAGAGGGGAGGAGAGGTGACTCTCATTGGAAGAAAACCTTGCATAGAATGTCCAAATGCTGGGATTGTGCAATTCCCCCCACAATTCCATGGTTACCACAGTGATTTGGCTCAGGAAAGTGGATCAGTTTCCAAATAACTTGGTAACCCACTTTTCACTGATGGAAGTATGAAAGGGAGAAACTTTACTAAGAAGACTATGTTCTAGCTCCATCCAGGTAAACAAAAGATGTGAAGTCTCCATCTTTTTATGGCTGCATAGTATTCCATGGTGTACATATACCACAATTGTTAATCCATTCATGGGTCAGTGGGCACTTGGGCTATTTCCATGTCTTGGCTATTACAAATTAGGCTGCAATAAACATTCTGGTGCAAATTTCTTTGTTATAAAGTAATTTTTGATCTTCTGGGTATATACCTAGTAGAGGAATTGCAGGATTGAATGGTAGGTCTACTTTTAGTTCCTTGAGTGCTCTTCAAACTTCTTTCCAAAAAGGTTGTATTAGTTTGCATGCCCACCAGCAGTGTAGAAGTGTTCCGTTCTGTCTGCATCCATGCCAGCATCTGTAACTTTAGGATTTTGTGATGCAGGCTAATCTTACTGGAGTTAGATGATATCTCAAAGTGGTTTTGATTTGCATTTCTCTGATGATTAAGGATGATGAGCATTTTTTCATATGTCTATAGGCCATGTGCCTATTTTCATCAGAGAAGTTTCTGTTCAAGTCTCTTGCCCACATAGAAATTGGGGTTATTTATTCTTTTCTTATTGATTAGTTTGAGTTCTCTGTAGATTCTAGTTATCAGACCTTTGTCAGAAGCATAACCTGCAAAAATCTTCTCCCATTCTGAAGGTTGTCTGTTTGTTTTACTTACTGTGCTCTTGG
>CAUYTI010070525.1:0-12797 GCA_963575145.1 Galago senegalensis | reverse complement strand
GGCTAAGGCGCCAGCCACGTACACCTAAGGTGGCAGGTTAGAATCCCCAGCCCGGACCCGCCAAACAACAATGACGGCTGCAACCAAAAAATAGCCGGGCGTTGTGGCGGGCACCTGTGGGCCCAGCTACTTGGGAGGCAGAGGCAAGAGACTCACTTGAGCCCAGGAGTTGGAGGTTGCTGTGAGCTGTAATGCCACAGCACTCTACCCAGGGGGACAGCTTGAGGCTCTGTCTCAAAAAAAAAAAAAAAAAAAAAAAGTACAAATGGGCATTTTGCTTTAAGAAAGGCCTCTACTAGGCACTGAATTTAAGTTACCTTATTTTAACCTTAGCAACACTTTTTGTGTTTTGAGGGGAGTAGGTTTGAGATAGAGTTTTACTCTGTGGCCCCAGGTAGAGTGGACTGGTGTCATCATAACAGCTCACTGCATTCTCAAATTCCAGGGCTGAAGTGATCCTCCTGCCTCAGCCTTCCAAGAAGGTGAGACTACAGGTACATGTGACCATGCCCAGCTAATTTTGCTGTTTTTTGTAGAGATGAGGTCTTACTCTCGCTCTTGCTCAGGTTGGTCTTGAACTCCTGACATCAAGTGATCCTCTTGCCTCCGTCTCCCAGAGTGCTAAGATTACAAGTAAGCAACCATGCTGGGCCCCTAGCAACACATTATTATTATTTTTTAAAACTTCAGATTAATATGAGGGTACAAATGATTAAGTTACAATGTCGTTTGTTAGGTAAGGTCCCTGTTGTAGTTGTGTCCCATTCCCAAGAGGTGTGCCATATACCCTTACATTATGCCCATTAAATGGGAGTACACTCCCTCCCTTCTCCTTGAATTAACTGAGTTTTTCTCTTGTGTGGGTATGTACTAATATGTCTAATGGCTTCATGAATGCATTGGATTCTTGCTTTTCCATTCTTGTGATACTTTACTAAAGAGAATGTTCTCCAACTCCATCCAGGTCAACACAAAAGATGTAAAATCTCCATCTTTTTATGGCTGAGTAGTATTCCATGGTATATATTTATCAGTTTATTAATCCACTCATGGGTTGATGGTCACTTGGGTTGTCTCCACATCTTGGTGATTATAAACTGAGCTGAGATAAATAATCCTATGAAAATGTCCTTATGATAAAATGATCTTTTTCTCCTAGGTAGATGCCTAGTAATGGGATTATGGGATCAAATGGAAGGTCGTTTTGAGTTCTTTGAGGATTACAACACTTTAATGTGTTAATTTCTTCTATGTTTCAAGTAATGAAAAAGAGGCTAAGAAAGTACAGTATCTTATTCTAGGGCTACACAGCAAACGGGCCACTCAGGTAGGAACTCAAAACCCCAAAGTGTATGCTCTGAGTGCCCCTCAGAGTTCCTGAGAAGCTCTATTTAAAACATGGATCCTCCCCTAAGGTTTGCACATTTATATTTCTATCAGAAAACTATATCCTATTAAAATATAGATGACTGGAAAATACGGCTATCTTAAAGTATTTCTATAGCCAACTGTGGTGATGCACACCTGAGGTCCCAGCTACTGAGGAGGCTGAGGCAGGAAGACGGCTTGAACCCAATAGTGTCAGGTTGCAGTGAGCTGTGATCATACCACTGTGCCCCAGCCTGGACAGAAAAGGGAGACATTGTCTCTCAAAAAAATGAAAAGTAGGAAATGCTCTGGGGTGAGCCTGGGAAGGGGAGAAAACAAAAAAGTAAACTAAGGAGATAAAGACAAAAGGACAAAAGGAGGTAAAAAGCAGGCTGGTGGCTGGTCAGGGCAAGGAGGAGAGGGTTCCCTTTAGGTAGCTGGGACAGGAGGCCTTTTTGAGGAGAGGGTGTCTAGAGTGAAAGCACAAGGAGATAGCCCATTTCCCAAAAGAGCACACACAGTATAATTTGCCAAATTATAACAACCATTAAAAAAACCCTAATATTTCTTTCTTTCTCTCTCTTTTTTTTTTTTTTCAGTTTTTGGCCAGGGCAGGGTTTGAACCCACCACCTCCAGCATATGGGGCCAGTGCCCTACTCCTTTGAGCCACAGGCACCGCCCAACTGCCTAAATCACAGCAATCCTTCTTGATCTCTGGCAGAGCCAGTCTAAAGAAACTATCTTTACGAGGAAATTTCTAATGGGGCTTTCAAAGCAGTCATTATTGGAACACAAGCAAAGGACACTTCTGTGGCCAGAGTTGTATCACCACTTAATTGGGCCATACGCAGCAAGGCTGGCCAGGGTGGGTCCTTCAGCAGTCTTGACAGTGAAGTATAAAAGGCTTGGGCTGGGCCCCTTGTTTCTTAAACCCCTAAAGGCCAAGCCAGGCCTTCTGGTCCTAGAATCCCAGACAGAAACATTCCTTAAACACTACTCAAAGTTAAAAGGATTCAAAGGTGGCCAGCAGCACAGATGGGATATTTCTAAACTGATAAATAACTAAAGTTGATTTCGAAACCTCCTCTAAGGAGAGGTGCCCCCACAATTACTCTCTGAAAGAGATTTGGTTCAGGTTAAAGTCTCTACCTTTCTCCAGGACAGTTTGCTTCAACTTAACCACTTGCAGCCCTCCCTAGATGCCAATCCTGAGCCACAGTTCCTTCCTAACCCTGGTGAGAGCTGTCAGTCTCCCACTCCTCTGCCCAGTAGCATTGTTAGCCACCCACCTGGGGGCTTCCACCTTGCATCCTGTTACTGATTAGGATCAAGGAAGCCCCCCCAAATCCAAATACGTACTTAGCATCTTATCTCGAGGTTGGCTGAAAAATACGTACAGTACTTTTAACTTCTCTCTTGCCTTTTTTTTTTTCTTTAAATCATGATAAAGTTGGCTAGGTGTGGTGGCTCATGCCCATAATCCTACCACTCTGGGAGACTGAGGCCAGTGGATTGCCTGAGTTCACAGGTTTGAGACCAGCCTGAGCTAAAGTCAGACCCTCATCTCTAAAATTAGCCATGTGTTGTGGACTAGCCCAGCATTGTGACCAGCTCCAGTAGTCCCAGCTGCTTGCGAGGCTGAGGCAAGAGAATCATTTGAGCCCAAGAGTTGGAGGTTGCTGTGAGCCATGACATCACAGCACTCTACTGGGGGTGACAAAATGAGACTGTCTCTAAAAAATAAATAAATAAAAATAAAAATAAATTATGATGGCTCGGCGCCTGTGGCTCAAGCAGCTAAGGCGCCAGCCACATACACCTAAGGTGGTGGGTTCGAATCCCCAGCCCAGGCCTGCCAAACAACAATGATGGCTGCAACCAAAAAATGGCCAGGCGTTGTGGCAGGCGCCTGTAGTCCCAGCTACTTGGGAGGCTGAGGCAGGAGCCTCGCTTGAGCCCAGGAGTTGGAGGTTGCTGTGAGCGTGATGCCATGGCACTCTACCCAGGGGGATAGCTTGAGGCTCTGTCTCAAAATAAATAAATAAATAAATAAATAATGATAAAGAATGCTGGGCATGGTGGCTCACACCTGTAATCCTAGCACTCTGGGAGGCTGCAGTGGGTGGATTGCTTAAGCTCATGAGTTCAAGACCAGCCTGAGCAAGAGTGAGACTCCCAGGCAGTGCCTGTGGCTCAGTGAGTAGGGCACCGGCCCCATATATGGAGGGTGGCGGGTTCAAACCTGGCCCTAGTCGAACTGCAACAACAACAAAAATAGCCAGGGGTTGCGGCGGGCACCTGTAGTCCCAGCTGCTCCGGAGGCTGAGGCAAGAGAATTGCTTAAGCCCGGAAGTTGGAGGCTGCTGTGAGCTGGAATGCCACAGCACTCTACCAAGGGTGATAAAGTGAGACTCTGTCTCTACAAAAATTAAAAAAAAAAAAAAAAAAAAAGAAAGAGTGAGACTCCCCATCTCTACTAAAAATGAAAAACTGAGGGTGGCACCTGTGGCTCAAAGGAGTAGGGCACCAGCCCCATATGCTGGAGGTGGTGGGTTCAAACCCAGCCCTGGCCAAAAACTGCAAAAAAAGAAAAACTAAGGCCAGAGAATTACTTAAGCCCAAGAGTTGGAAGTTGCTGTGAGCTACGATGCCAGTGAGCTATGATGCCACAGCACTCTACCCAGGGTGGCAAAGTGAAACTCTATCTAAACTCTATCTCAAATAAATAAATGAATAATGACAAAATACACAGAACCTAAAACTTACCGTTTTAACCATTTTTAAATAAATAATTCAGTAGCATTAAATACAGTCTTGTTGTATAACCATCACTACCATCTATCTCCAGAACTTTTCAACACCTCAAACTGAAATTCTATACTCATTAAACAAATTCCATTCCTCTCTCTGCCCTGCCCCTGGCAACCACGGTTCTACTTTCTGTCTTTATGAGTTTCATTATTCTAGTACTTCATGCAAGTCGATTCATACAATATTTTCCCTTTCACATGTGGCTTGTTCTACTTAGCATGTTTTCAAAAGTCTTCCATGTGACAGAACTTCATTCCTTCTCAAGAATGAATGATGTCCCACAGTGTGTATATACCACATTTTGTCTATTCACTTATTTGCTGATGGACCTTTGGACTGCTTCCACCTTTTGGCTACTGTGAATAATGCTGCTATGAACATTGGCATACACATATGTGTTAGAGTTCCAGCTTTTCTTTTGGGTATACCCAGAAGTGGAATTGCTGGGTCATATGGTAATTTCATGTTTAATTAAAAATAAGGTTTTTTTGCATTGGCCTTATTAGAGGTGGAAAAAAGAAAAAAGGGAAGTTTCTGACATCTATGAGCTAAACTCTATTATTATTAGTCTACAGTGAATTCATTCATTCAACAAACATTTACTGAGAAACTTCTATGTCCCATGCAGAGCTAGGCACTAAGAGAAATACATGAAACGTAAGTAAACAAAATACATGAGATAATTTCAGGTGGCGATGATTGCTTCAAAGGAGTAAATTGGTGGAAGCAACTTTACATTGGGCCATGGAAAGCCTCTGAGCTGAAATTTCAACAGTGGACAGAAGCAAAGCATATGAGATCTGGGGTGGGAGCAAACTGGGCAAAGCAAACACCAAGTGCAAAGCCCTGAGATAGGAAGAGACGTGACTTCCTTCAGATTATTGTCAGAAGTCAGGTTCATGAGGCTGAAGCTGGGGGAACAAAGCAAAGTCACAGGAGATGAGATTCCAAGGCCCAAGAATAAGAGCAGAAATAGAAGAGCAGGTTTTCACCTTGACTTTTTTTTTTTTTTTTTTTGGTGACAGTCTCAAGCTGTTGCCCTGGGTAGGGTGCCGTGGCGGCACAGCTCACAGCAACCTCAAACTCTTGGGCTTAAGCGATCCTCTTGCCTCAGCCTCCCAAGTAGCTAGGACTACAGGTGCCCCCCACAATGCCCAACTATAGGCGAAACGCCTATATGCCTATGGCTAAAAAAGTCGTTTGAGAGAAAGCAGTGAAAAGACTTTGTGCAGGCATACTTGTGAGAAACTGAGGCAGAATCCCATGTGGCCGGGTTAGTTGCAGGTCTAACATGACCAACGCTTTGGCTGGAATAGCATTCCAGAGATGTCCAGACAGCATTAAGGAATTAAGGTTGACTTCATAAGGCCAATAAAAAAGCCCTTTGGAAAACTGGCCAGATACCCATCAGTAACCTTTCCTGATCTGTGTTAAGTAACAAAGGTCCCTTGCTGACAGGTCTGGGAATGGAAATGTGCTCAGGGACTTCAAGAGAAGAATTTACCCAATGCATACAGGTGTCTAAAGGCAACAGATGAAACTTGGGCTCCTGAAAGGCTTTTGAGAAGTCCAGCCTGAACATTCCTTATAAAAGGTTCCAGCAAAAACCCCCTGACTTAAGGCCTACATGGGAAGCAGAGGTTTGCACATAAATTTCTGTATACCCAAGAAGTTTCTTTATGCTTTGCTTAAAGATTCAAAGTAACAGCCTCCGAAAGGCAAGTTCAACAAGGGAAGGTATTCAATCTACCTTTCCTCCATAGCCTCAGGCTTCATTCCTCCATAGCCTCAGGCCTCATCAGATAAGAACAAAGAAATAATGGCTAACAATAAATTCTCCATTAAAGTTATGTTAAATTGGATTATGTTGAAAGGTTTAAGTTAAAAGATGTATGTTGAGTGGATTATCAGATTACTAGGAGCTAATCACGAGGTAGTCACATGATGTTTAAATGGATCAATGAGGGCTGTGCCTGTGGCTCAAAGGAGTAGGGTGCCAGGCCCCAAATGCAGGAGGGGGCGGGTTCAAACGCAGCCCCGGCCAAAAAACTGCAAAATAAATAAATAAATGAATCAATGAGGTCATTGCTGTATTGTGCACCTGTACAAAATTCCTTATATAAACCAACTGCAAATAAAGAAGCTCGCCATTTTGCCTGAGCGAGCAGATGGTCACCTTTATTTAAAACACAATTTCAATAAGCCTGCTTGTTCTCTGCGACATCGCTTTTCTGCGAGACCCTTACGGCAACACCTGGCTATTTTTTGGTTATAGTTGTCATTGTTGTTTGACAGGCCCAGGCTGGATTTGAACCTGCCAGCTCCCGTGTATGTGGCTGGCGCCCCAGCCACTTGAGCTATAGGCACTGAGCTGACATTACATATTTTAAGAGTTTCAAACTGTTTTCTAGAAACCTCCTCATCTTATTTCTCAACCCATTTGTGAAATATGAAACTAACAACTAAAAATCCTAATGGAGGTTAAAGCTCTTTATGTAAAAGAGCAGGACATCTGACAAACTAGACTCCTCTAATTCTCCCACCTCCCCACAGTGAAGAGCCATACTTGAGAAGTACGTGCTGAAGCCCCCTACAGAAAAGGGGGTGGTGACAGCATGGACTCTGGGTTCAAATCCTGCTCTGCCACTTACTAATGTAGGGCCTGAATTACTGACATCTCTATGTCTCAGTCTCCTCACATATAACACAGGAATAATGAGGATTCTGAAGCTAGGTGGGAGAGCTAAAATGAGCCATCAGGCAAAAAATACTCAGAACAGTGACAAAATAGTAAAAAAAAAAAATTAGCAACTATTATTTTTTTTTTTGGCAGTTTTTGGCGGGGGCTGGGTTTGAACCTGCCACCTCTGGCACACGTGGCCGGCACACTACTCCACTACTTGAGCCACAGGCGAAACCTGGTAACTAAAAAAAAAGAAACCTGAGAACTGCTTGAGGCCAGTGTTCAAGACCAGCCTGACCAAGGTAGTGATACCTCCTGTCTCTACAAAAATAAATAAATAAATAAATAAAATAAAATAATTAGCTAAGCATGGTGGTTCCTATCTGTAGCCCATCTACTTGAGAGGCTGAGGTGGGAGGATGGTTTGAGTCTAAGAGTTCCAGGCAGGGCAGTGATCTAAGAGCAGGATACTGCACTCCAGCCTGGGTGACAGAGCAAGACCTTTAGAGAGGAGGAAACAGGCTCAGAAAGCTAACTTGATTAGGGTTATATAGTAATCAAGAGTCAGGATCTGAACTCTGGTTTACCTTTAGTTCCAAAGTCTTCTCTCAGGACTGCACTAAATAAAATCACAATTATCCAGCTCTGTTGCATGTTCCCTCAAATAAGAAATTTAAAATATGATTCCTTAAGAACCTAAACTGGAAGGAGAGTAATTGGTGGGACCACACCTACGGTGCATCTTACAAAGGTACATGTGACATTTAGTAGGTGTAGAATATAAATGTCTTAACACAATAACTAAGACAATGCCATGAAGGTTATGTTGGCCAGTTTGATGAAAGCATTTCAAATTGTATGTAAAACCAGCACATTGTACCCCATGATCCCATTATGTACACAGCTATGATTTAATTAAAAAAAAAAAAAAGAAAGCAAGAAAGAAAAGAAAAAAAAGAACCTAAACTGGTGTTTCCAGTCCAGCAACTGACTGAGAGCTCGCATCTGTGCTGACCTCAGCTGACCAGAGGGTCACTTAACTTCTGGAACCTTGAAATAGAGGCACCAGACCAAGAACTTTACAATGCAAGATTTGTATTGTAATGCGTGACAGATTGCGACCAGCTAGAAGAGCCCATCCCCCACTGGGACACGCGCCCAAAGTAGAGCCACCGCAAGTGTAGTGGTTAGAAGCGCGGACTTAGAGAAGCAGGGCTCTGCCAATAAGTAGACTCCTCCCTCTGAGCCTCACTTTCCCCATCTGTAAAATGGGGGAAACGCCAGCACTCAACGTGCCGCTTTGTCGGAGCAAGGTGAAGGGCAGTACTTAAAATGGAAATGCCTGAGAAAAGTGCTCAACAGAGAGCGGTTATATCCGCAATAAGCCTTCGTTTCTGTGCCAAGGCCACAGGCCACCACCACTACACCCGTGTCTACGAATGGCGCGGTACTGCTGCCGCCGCCCACCCCCAGCCCAGGCGCTAACCCGGTGCCCTCCCGTCACTCCGGCTTGACAGAGGCGCGGCGGACAGCGAGGAAACGGGGCACCGCGAAGCCCTCGACCGGCGCCAGCACGCTCACCTACCGGAATGGATCCCGCGCACGTTTTCAGCGGCGCCTAGCTCCCACGTTGCCGCGGGTCTGACCAGAGTCCCGGACGCCCGGAACAGCCGACTCGCATCCGCCTCGCACCCGCCACGCGCCCACAGCCTGAACCACCGAGCCAACCCCGAACCCCGAACTTGGCGCTCAAAGGCTCGCGCCCACTCCAGCACTCCGCGCCGGGAACCCCCCGCCTGGCCCCGCCCCCGAGAGCGGCCAATCAGAGTGCGCGACAGGGTAGGTCCCGCCCCCAAATGCGCGGGCCCTATTGGCTGCAGCTGAGGGTCCGACCTGGGTCCTCCCTAGCAGGGGATCTGTAGCCCAGTGCAGCTGTTCCCCTAGGGACAGGACCTGCTGGGTAGATCGGTTTTGTCTGCTGGCCAGGTTTGGGGGAGGGCGCGGAGAGTTCCAGGACGACAGCTGCGGGCCCGCCCCGTTAACTTGGGTAGGCAGCTTGGCCTTGGGCCTATAGGTGAATGTCGGTACTTAGGTTTAACCTCGAGGTGGTCCTACTTCCAGTTAGCACGTTGGTTACTTTCGTAGGACAAACGTGGGTTCAAACCACAGCATTATTACTCTGTCAATATGAAACACCAGACCAGTCACTTCATTTTGTGACTTTTACGTTTCTCGTCACTGAATTGGAAACATTTATATCTGCTCGGCCCAGCATTGTGCTTGGTGCATAAAAAGGACTCCATACATTTTTATTTATTTATTTATTTATTTTGAGACACAGTCTCACTATGTCGCCCTGGGTAGAGTGCCCTGGTGGCACAGCTCACAGCAACCTCAGACTCTTGGGCTTAAGCGATTCTCTTGCCTCAGCCTCCCAAGTAGCTGGTACTACAGGCACCAGGCACCCGCTACAACGCCTGGCTATTTTTTGGTTGTAGTTGTCATTGTTGTTTGGTAGGCCCAGGCTGGGCTCGAATCCACCACCTTCGGTGTTTGTGGCTGGCTCTTTAGCTACTGAGCTGCAGGCGCTGAGCCTGGACCCCATAAATATTAACTATTGGTGCCTGTGGCTCAGTGGGTAGGGCACCGACCACATATACCGATGGTGGTGGGTTAGAACCCAGCCCAGGTCAAACTGCAACAAAAAAATAGACGGGCCTTGAGGTGGACGCCTATGTCCCAGCTACTCCAGAGGCTGAAGCAAGAGAATCGCCTAGCCCAAGAGGGGGAGGTTGCGGTGAGCTGTGACGTCATAGTACTCTATTGAAGGTGACATAGGCTCTGTCTCAAAAAAAAAAAATTAGCTGAGCGTATTGGCATGCACCTATAGTTCTAGCTACTGCAGAAGCTAAGGCAGGAGGATCTCTTGAGTCCAGGAGTTCCAGGCTGCAATGAGCTATCATTGCATCACTGCACTCCAGCATGGGCAACAGAGAGAGACCATTTCTCTAGAAAATAAATAAATAAATAAGAATAATACAAATTAAGAGGCTACATGTTATAGGGGAAAGAGCCTAAACACATGCCCCTGCTCTAGCAAATAATGTGATTTTTGGTAAATCGTCCTCAGCACTTTGTAACTCTCACAATATTCAGCAAATTTTCAGAATGTTGAAGTAAATGTGGCTAGTATGACAGTTAATACATGGATTCAAAACATTCAGACATGTACAGGGAAAGACCAAGAGAGAGCAAGAATCCTTATGAAGTTTAGATAAATTCTACAGTGACAGGGGTAGTGGAAAGCAAGGCAGGGAGAGGGTGTTCTGCAATTGCACAAGCATGATTGGCCCATTCTGTCCTTTGTTGCATCCCTGACACCAGCATGTCTCTTTGCCTTTTCCCTATTCAGCAAAACTTAAAAACAAACAAACAAAAAAACCTTAAAACTCCACTGTCATTACTCTTGCATATTACCATGTGAAAGTATTGTTCTCAGAAAAATAATAAAAGGTTAAAAATTTGAAATAGACCAGGCAGTGCCTGTGGCTTAGGGTGCCGGCCCCATATACTGAGGGTGGCAGGTTCAAACCC
Organism: Galago senegalensis; assembly: GCA_963575145.1. NCBI lineage: Eukaryota > Metazoa > Chordata > Mammalia > Primates > Galagidae > Galago > Galago senegalensis. Next base: position 2,340 of record CAUYTI010070525.1, on the reverse strand, counting down.
AGCCCAGTCAAACTGCAATTTAAAAATAATAATAACATATATATATGTGTGTGTGTGTGTGTGTGTATTTAAAAACTAATTTGAGGCTCGGCACGTGTGGCTCAAGTGGCTAAGGTGCCAGCCACATACACCTAAGGTAACAGGTTTGAATCCAGTCTGGGCCCGCCAAACAACAATGATGGCTGCAATGAAAAAAAAATAGCCAGGCATTGTGACAGGCGCCTGTGGACCCAGCTACTTGGGAGGCGGAGGCAGGAGACTCACTTGAGCCCAGGAGTTGGAGGTTGCTATGAGTTGTGATGACAGCTTGATGCTCTGTCTCAAAAAACAAAAAAATACTAATTTGAAATAGACCTCCATTTCCAGTGAAGATGTAGTACAAAAGACTGGACCTTCTTTGATAAACAACTAGAAAACTATACAAAACACAGGCCCTGAAGATGTTTAATCTCTGATGACCCAAGATAGGTTCCTTAGTGATAACCAGGGCCTTACGGTGGGAACCTGAGGGAGCATGCCTTAGTAGTAAGTACATTCCATGCCTGGAATGAAGGCTGCCCTACATCTGCCTTTGCAAAACTGTAAAACAGGCCCCAGACAGAAATCAGCAAAGATATAGGACTCAACCCCACCATCACCCAACAAGATCTAATCAACATTTAACGGACACTCCACCCAACCGTAGAAGAACACAACTACTAATCAAGCAACAGAGGAATATATACCAAGAAAGTGCACATCCTGGGCCATAAGACTAACTTCAGGCCATGCACGGTGGCTCATGCTTATAATTCTAGCACTCTGGAAAGCTGATGTGGGAGAATTGCTTGAGCTAAAGAGTTCAAGACCAGCCTGAACAAGAGAGAGACTCCCATCTCTACTTGGGAAGCTGAGGCAAGAGAATTCCTTAAGCCTAAGAGTTTGAGGCTGCTGTGAGCTGTGATGCCACTGCACTCTACCAAGGATGACATAGTGAAACTCTGTCTCAAAAAAAAAAGCTACAGACTGGGAGAAAATACGTGCAACCCACATATCTGACAAAGGACTCATATCTAGAATGCATAAAGCTCTTTCAAAATTAAACAGTAAAAAAATCCTAAGAGAGGCTTGATTTTGGTTTTTTGCAGTTTTTGGCTGGGGCTGGGCTTGAACCCTCCACCTCCAGCATATGGGGCCAGAGCCTTACTCCTTTGAGCCACAGGCACCACCCAGAAACTTGATGTTTTTAATGAAAAAGGTATGTCAAATAAGCACATTGAAAAGGAATGAAAATAAAAATCATTATGAGGTTTTTTTGTTGTTGTTGCTGCTGCTGTTTGTTTGTTTGAGACAGAGTTTTTCTCTGTCTTGTTGGGTAGAGCACAAGGACATAATCCTACCTCACTGTAACCTCCAACTCCAGGGCTCAAACGATCCTCCTGCCTCAGCCTCCCAAGTAGCTGGGATTACAGGTCTGTGCCACTGCACCCAGCTAACTGTTATATTTTTAGTGGCAACAAGGTCTTGCTCTTGCTCAGGCTGGTCTTGAACTCTTGAGCTTAAGTGATGCTCCCAGCTGAGCCCCCCAGAGGGTTAGAATTATAGACATGACCCACTGAGCCCAGCCCATTATGAGATATTATTTTACACCTATTAAAATGGTTTAAAATAGTGTCAACACCAAATGCTGGCAAAGATGTGACTAAACATACGTTGCTCATAGGAATGCAGGATGGTACTGACACTCTGGGAAATGGTTGGTGACTTAACAAACTGAACATACACTTTCCATATGACCCAGCAGTTGTACTCCTGGGCACTCATCCCAGAGAAATGAACACTTGTGTTCACACACCTATACGTGAGTGCTTTATTTGCAATAGCCAAAAACTAGAAACACCCCAAATGTCCTTCTGTAGATGAATGGTTCAACAAACTTGTATGTCCATGTATGGAATACTAGTCAGCAATATAAAGAAATGAGCTATTGATACATACAACAACTTAGATGGATCTTAAGGGCATTATGCTGCATGAAAAAAACCAATTTCAAAAGGCTATGTACGTATGATTCCACTGATAAAACATTCTTGAAAAGACATAATTATAGAAATGGAGCAGAAATTACTCATTGTCATGAGTTAGGTATGGTATGGGTAGAGTTATAACTATAAAGGAGAGAAAGCTATATAAAGAGTGATTTTTGGCTCGGCGCCTATAGCTCAACCGGCTAAGGCGCCAGCCACGTACACCTAAGGTGGCGGGTTCAAATCCCCAGCCCGGACCCGCCAAACAACAATGACGGCTGCAACCAAAAAATAGCTGGGCGTTGTGGCGGGCGCTTGTGATCCCAGCTACTTG
>CAUYTI010070523.1:0-28096 GCA_963575145.1 Galago senegalensis | reverse complement strand
CCCAGCTACTTGGGAGGCAGAGGCAAGAGACTCGCTTGAGCCCAGGAGTTGGAGGTTGCTGTGAGCTGTAATGCCACGGCACTCTACCCAGGGGGACAGCTTGAGGCTCTGTCTCAAAAAAAAAAAAAAAAAAAAAAATTTCCTCCTTAGCAATGTTTTTGCTGTGTCTACAAGTTTTGACACATTTTATTTTCATTTTCAGTAGTCTCTAGATATTTACTAATTTTCTTTGTGATTTTTTTTCTCTGATCCACTGGTTAGGAGTGTATTGTTTAATTATCCAGAAATTTGTGGATTTTTCAGTTTTCCTTCCATTGTTGGTTTGTTGATTTCTAACTTATCTGAGGTGATCAGGGAAGATACTTTATTTAAGATCTATTTTTTGAAACCCGTTGAGGTGGAAATTTGTGGATCCAAGAAAATGTCTCATATGCAACTGCAGAAAATGTGTATTTTGTTGTTGCCAGGTAAAGTGTGCACATCTGTTTGACCTAACTGATTTATGTGTTGTTCAAGTCCTCTCTTCTTTTACTTATCTTCTCTCTTGTTGTGCTATCCATTTTTGAAAGTGGTATTTTTAAGTCTCCAACCATTACTGTAGAATTCCTCCCTTCACTTCTATCAATTTTATTGGTCTCTTATTAGTTACATTGATGTTCATTATTATTGTATCTTAAAATCTAGGGTATTTAAATAGAAGAAAATTTAGACAATGTATATAATGAAGGAGAAAAAGAGGAGAAATTACGGAAAATAAATAGATTTTTAAAATCTCAGAAGATGGAAATATATAATGTCAAGATGGAGGATTGACTTTGGATAGCAGACCCCTCCACATCTTCTAAGATTAGAGGGACTGTGGGTTGTGAATCAAGATAAGTTTATGAGGAACAAGCAGGAATTATAAGAAATGATACCTGATGCTGTTGCATTACTACACAGAGTAGAAGTAGAGTTTATTTGGAATTTTGAGGACAAACCTCCATATGAGGTGAATGTTTGGAATAATTGTTAAAGTTAAAAACATAACTGATAATTAAAATTCTGAACCAGGAAGAACAGTTTCTACAAAAACACTCAACTCCTCAAATAAAAGAGAGGGGATAATAGAGGCTATGGTTATAGTTAATAAAGCAAGTACAATATTTGTCAAAAGTAACCCTAGCTGTGTCCAGGTTTTGGAAAACCATTGAAATGTAACCTTTTAGGCCATTATTGTGGACTTGGACTTTTCTCTGGGCAATATGGGAAGTTGTTGTAGGGTTTCAAACAGAGGCACAATATGATGATCTAAGACTGTATTTTAAAGGGCCACTCTGGTTACTATATTGAGAAGAGATAGCAGTGAAGCACAAATAGATGCAGGGAAATTAGGAGTCTTTCACAATAATCTAGACAAGAGATGAGAATGGTTTAGACAAGGATTGTTGCAGTGGAGTTGAATGGGTAATTGTCAGATTCTGTATTGCATTTTGAAAATAGAGCCAATAAGATTTGCTGGTAGATTGGATAAATTATGTAAAGGTAGAAATGATTCAAAGGCAACTTTAATATACAAAAAGGTCAATAATCGGGTCTAACTGCTTTCCAAGGTTACTGTTTTTATTATGGTATTAAATGGCTAATAGACGTAAAGACCCTAGAACAGTGCTTAGCATATACTGAGATATCATTAATGCCACCTATTCTTATTATACTATATATCAGAAGACGTCACCAAGAGGTTTAAATGTGTCTGTTACTTCCTAGTCTGTTTTTTCAGGTGGGTAAAAGTAATTTTAATTTTTACGATTTGAAAAAAGTATAGATATGAGTATTTATATATGGAATATGAGTATTTAAATAATACATATAAGTTCATATCAGCATTTCAAAATAAATGTGAATCATCTGAAGAGTTTCCTTGAGCAAATGCAAAGCAAATATTAATTTAAAAAATTAAAGAGATCTTTTAAATATTTATGTAATCAAATTATAAATCTAGTACAGATGGCATTTTACCTTATGCTATTTATTTATTAATAATGAAAGCTGCATTTATTACCATGCTTTTCTTGTAAATTGTGTGTGTGTGGTCATATTTGTGCTAACATACAAGAATGAAACTAATCTACATCAAATTTATATTATTTTTGACAGTGAAAAACATAAAATTGAATTTACTCACCAATAACTATTTTTAAAACAAAAAATGTTATAGTAGAATTACATTTTAATTGTTTTTATCAGAAAACCACATGAAATTTTATGCAGAATAATGTCATTATGTAACACACCTGCCTAAACGTAATACTAAAAACTATTGTAAAAATAATATGACACTAAGCATCCAATTTGAGAGCATTGTGTACTTAGAACCAAGCATATGGGTAGTTGAACTTTTATTCTTGGGTTACGAGTAGCACAACAACATCCAATAAGCTAAGTTAATCTCTTTAAACCTTTAGCACTGTAATGTCGAGTGTCATTTATATTACCTAGAGTCATGAGACTACATTTTATATTTCTCCTTGTTAGTTCTCCTTTTGCATATAGGACTTTACATTAGTTTTTTATTGTATATAATTTATAATTACACTCATACATGGAGGTGCATTTTTCTTGAACTCATCATAGTCAATTACTCCTGTGCCCATGTTTGGACTACATAAAACATTTTGAATTTATAGAACTCAATATTAAATCTGAAACTTACAGTTCTCAACCATGCTTAAAAACCAGAATCATCATCCTGGGGAGATTTTACAAGATACATGTGCAGACACAAGCAGATATATTCTGCAAAAATTTTTCTTGGTAATTCTGATACACTGTAATGATGCTTTATCAAGACAGTGGCACTCTGTGACAACCTGCCCCAAATGCCAGCCAAAAAACTTTAAATATAAATGCAGCACACAGTAGCTAGTGTAGATTACCATCATATAAACCTAACCAAAAAGTTAAAAAAAATAAAAGCAAGTTCAGTAGTAAGCCTTAGAATAGAAAGGTGTATTATATTCAGATTCATTTTAAGCTCTTAAAAATGTAATTCTGAAATTCAATTGCCATGTTTCACAAATCCATATCTAGTCCTTTTTAATTTTTTTAGGTATATCTTAGAAATGACATTTTTAGTTTCTTTACAATTGAAATTTCTGATTCCACTCATGGTGGCCTCTCTGTCCTATAAGTAAAAATACACCGCTGCTTAGCTTGAGTTCAAAATCCACGATGACCACAATAGAAAGAGCTTTAAAGGATTTAATAGGTATTATAATCAGGTTTTCAACTAAGGAAACCACAAGAACCAAGATGATTTTCAGTGAAAAGGAATTATTGACTCTTATTTATTCGATGGTTATTTTAAAACAAGAATGATTTGGTCTTTTCAAACCTATAAATAACCCTAGCCATTTCTTTTTCAAATTCAAGAGCATTTTAAAAAAGTCATAGCATAGTCCAGTTTTTGATTTAGAAACATATAAAAAGTGAATTTTATCTTTAAACTTAAGTTATAGAAGTAATTCTCCAAGGACCATTTTCTGCAAAGTCATTTATAAATCAATTGTTCAGAACTCAGAATGCATTTTCCCATAAATATTTCTTGTAAAGATATTGCTTAAGTCCCTAGGAAGACCCATAAAGCCTCTTCAGTACAGGCTACAGCTAAAGGATGTAACTTCCAAAAGGGAAGAGGGCCAGGAGTTTCCTTCAAAAATGGGATAAGCGTGTTTCCTTCCCCTCTACATAACTTGCTCTGGGCAACATTTTTTTTAAAGCCCACTTTTCTATGCCATCTACCTCTCTCTTCATATCCTCAGAAATTCAACACTTAATGTTAGAAATCCTCCATGATAGCACATCTTCCCCAGCCCCTCCTGCCCCCAGGCTAGGCCTTTTTTCACCTTTCAAATTAAGCTGCAAACTGGACCCTCACACAATCCTTCTCTAAGCTCCCATTTCCTCTTTGGCACAGATCTTGGCTGGATATAAAGTTAGACTAATTATGGCTCACAAATACTATACTAATTCCTCCAGATGATTTTGTATCCTTTACATGTATTTGTCACAGCCCAAATAGAATTTTAATAATGGGATTTCAGGTTAACAAAACAAAAAGATGTGGGAACATGCGGACGTTGTGAGTGAGGATATTTTTATTCCAAGTAACAACCAGGAACCCAGAGTCCAGCTCGTCTCTGTGGTTGCGGCTCTCCACAGATGCTCGTTTCTGTCTCTGACGAATCCCTTGTGTTTCTACTTTTTGTGACATCTAGTTTTCTCAAAACAGCCTCCAGCAACATAAAAACTGGGGCACAAGAGGCTTACAATTTCTGCTGTTTGTCTACCTCAGTCTTTTGTAAACCATTTAGTAAGGTAAATTACTTGTATATGCATTTTATAAAATGGTCAAGTCAAAGGTCTGGAAGTAACAATTTTACAAGGCTTCAGTTAAGCCTTCTACATTTTGCTTTGAAGTGTCCTTTCCTACGATTCACTGTTAGTGAACCAAGAAGTCTTGATATACATAAAGTTTGAGCTCAAACTGTCATTATCCAATAGTGTTCATGGCACCAGGTTTATGAGAAATCGGTGAAAGGTGATTTGTGTATTTCAGGTCACCGTAGCACTGAACTGTGATCTGCAACCTCTATAAGTGTTTGTTGAATGAGTGATATGCAATTTATATTAAACTGACTCAAAAATAGCAGCCTATCATTTACTGGGTGTAATATTGTCACTCCTATTTAACATTTTTAGGACACAGAAATCACTAGAATTAATCTATTTTATATAAATACATTACACATTTGTCAGCAAGAAAGTTTGTAGAAGGTGATTTATGCCTTGGTCCACCCATCTTTGATAGTCTGTCAGGCAATTTGATTGGTGGGATGACACCACTGATCTCCCAGTGAAGATCTACAAAGAAATATAGCATAAATCTATGTAAGATATTTAGCTCCCTTTTCCTCCCTCTGCAGCAAAAATATAAATATCTGGTAGGCATAGTCCAAGAATCTTCCCCTCAAAAGCGGAAATGGCTGCAAATATAGCCATCGGTTCCATACTTCTTATTCGTGCATGATTTTCACAGAAAATCTATAGCAAATATAACTTTTTATGAGAAATACTTTAAGAACATATCTTACTACGTACTAAATGTTTGAAGAACTTTACTCCTTTAAGAGAAAAATAAATTCAGTTCAAGTCCATGAATATATATTATATAGACTGTGAGCCAGATGTTGTCTTAGGCCCTAGGTTTACAAAGATGAACAAAAAAAGGTGTGCTCATTGCCCTAGATGAGATTATGTTCAAGCCAGTAGGAGACATGTACCGTGCATGTATGGTTTTCGCCTATATTGGTGTAGATAGAATGCTTTGGGAGCAATAGAGAAAAAAACTTGGTCCAAGTTAGGCTTGCCTCTAAAGTACACTTCTGACTGATTCAAGCTACTAGTGGACCTCTCCTAGAATACTCTAATAGCTTCCAGACTGACCTTTCTGTTCTCGTTCTCCCCATGCAAACCAGAGTATATCACTCCCCACTTAAAATCCTCTCTAACTTGTCGTTATAATTTGAGTAGATTTCAAGTTCTTCCTGTGTAATGGCTCCAGGACCCTTCCTGATTTTGCTTTTAGCTAGCTCTCCAGCTTCCCTCTTACCACCACCACACCCTCATTCAAGAAGCTCAAGGCTCATTGGCCTACATTTCTTAAGCACACCACCCTCATTCCTCACTTAAGCCACTCTCACTTGCTAGGACCTATTCTCAGGCTCCATAATGTCATTCTCTTTCACTTTATATATTTTATAGTTCATCATTATTTAAAATTATCTTGGCAAGGCACGGCAACTCATGCCTATAATCTTAGCACTCTGGGATGCTGAGGCTGGCAGATCCCTTCAGCTCAAAAGTTTGAGACCACCCTGAGCAAGAGTGAGACTCCGTCTCTACTAAAAACAGAAAAATGGTGGTGCTTGTGGTTCCAACTACTTAGGATGGTGAGGTAGGAGGATGACTTGAGCTCAAGAGTTTGAGGTGACTGTGAGCCAAGATGATGCCACGGCACTCTAACCGGAGTGAGACTCTGTCTCAAATAAATAAATAAATAATACAATTATCTCATTTACTTTTTACCTACTTTATTTTCTGTTTCCCTGTCTCCAATTAAGTGTAGATAAAGCTGGAGCAGGCATGTTTCTGTTTTGCTTCCCATGTTGACCACTAGCAACTAGAATACATAGTCCATAGTAGATAGTCAATGAATGTTGTTTGAAACACTGAATGTGGGGATTCAGCAAGGACCTCCCAGGAGGGATGAGTCCAAACATCTCAGGGGACTATACATAAAGTAACATGTTTCAGGGGTGAAAATGAACAGAAAACAACAGCAGAATAAGGATATAGACTAAAGATAAGATATAAGCAAAGGTCAGGTCTTAGACACTGCATGTTATTCTGCCATTGAAGATCATGGAAGAGTTTAAATGAGTCACAGAGTGAGATTTATGTTTTCATAGGACTGAATATTAAAAAAAAACCCTTTACTGTGGTGGTTTCATGATAACATGGCTCTCAAATCCTACGTTTGTCCTCAGCTCAGTCTAAGTACTTGAGCTCAGCCTAAGGTTAATGCACCAGTAAGAGGCTTAAAGTCTCTGTGGGAGGCAACTCAGGAGGCAGAGCCTTGAAAACCATCGTGAAGCGCTTATGTTACTGCAGAAGCAATGTGACATGCCAGTGACTGCTCAGATCTGCTGGATGCTGTGCTCTGGAGCTCCACAGCTTTCAGAAATAGCAGGCATTGTTATGTATAGCTTTCAGAAACCCTTCCAATCAGGCTCACCCTTCCTGTCAGTTAGAGGGTAAACGCCATGTTTCTCAGCAATCCGGTTGAGAGAGCAAAGAAAGAGAAGGATAAAGATGAATTGAATTCGAGCTACTCAGCCCCGAGTTGCAGTGTGTAAATATGCCATATTCACTCTCTTTCATTTGAATCTGCCTCCCTGGGGGGTGGGGGGACATACGTCATAAAAAAAATTCACAGTTTCTTTTTGATTAATCTTCAGTGAGAAGCCCAAAGATATTAAATCTCAGTCCTCTCACATTTTTCTCCTCCCCTCATAAACAATTCAATTCAATCTGAATTAATATTTATTGAGCTATGATACAATGCATGGCAGCATGGTGGATGCTGTAATAGAAATGCTACATCAAAGGGATAAAGCCTGTGTCCTCGCCTAGGAAAACAGTCTGTTTTAGACAAGACAATAGGAATAATATAGCAATAGCAACCAACGTACTACAGTCACTATTTATTAGCCAGCCACCATATTCAAGGAACCCAGCATGTAAACCAAACTGGAGGAGGCTATATTGACAAGAATTAGAAGAAGGGATATAGATTTTATTTGAAAAGGAGAATTGCATCATTTGTAGAGAAATAGATTTGTGCCATAGCTTGTGTATGAATGAATGGGGCTATTCCTCTCAGCCAGACATAGCTGAATGGATCCTTGCCCACCGGTTTGTCAGGAGTGTTCTTATTTATTTTTGGCTTAATGGTCTCTGAGGTCTTTCAGATAATGGTTTATTATGCCAAATGATATTTCCCAAACTAACCCAGACTGAGGTAAAATTTGGTCCAGCTCTTCTTTTTTCCAGCAACTCTAATAGTTAAGAATACAGGCTCTGGAATTAGATTGCTTGGATTCAAATCCAGTAAAGGAGATACCTGTAAAGAGCTTAGCCTGCAACTGGTTTGTAGTGCTTAATGAATGTTAGCTATTTATTTCCTTAGAATAAGGTGGCAGAAATGAAGATACACAATCCTCAAAGAATACAGAACTATTTTTGGAGCTTGTTTCATCAAGCCTGCCTTTTATATGCGGTAGATGGATGGATGAAAAATAGATAGGTAAATAGGTAAGTGGGTAGGTAGATGATTGATAGAAAAGGAGAAAGAGAGAGAGAGAAAGAGAGAGAAATGGATTGTCACAGGATGAATTCTCCAGGGAACAGCATATAAAACAGATATTTACATGCAGAAATTTTATTGGGAGAGCTCTGAAGAATAATCCCTTATTCTCATAGCTTCTGGACTTTGGGGTGCTGACCGTTCTTACTTCAATCTTTAGAAAATCCCTTGGCTGGAGAGAGCTGCCTCACTGAAGGCCAGGACCCCTTTACAGGGGCAACCTGAACCTAGTGATTGATTGCTATGGGAGCAGAAGGGCTCAGTCCTTTTCCCTCAGTTTTGACCAACTCCAAAGGGTGATTCCAGATCCAGAGCAGCCCATGGAATTGGAATGGATGAGGCCTTTGTAGAGAATGCACTGCACTTTAACTTCTGCTACTCCATCCAGTTCTCCTCTCTTCCTGAAAGGGATTTTCCCACAGTTTTACCAGCCACAGCTTTGTAGGCTATATTATTATTATATATTATTATTGAAATAGTTTGGACTTCATGGCCCCCTGAAAATGTCTTAGTCAATTGAGTTAGAAATAACTATACCACATTTTTTAGTCCCATGACAGAACACGGAGAAAGTAGTTTAGATTCTCTTCATAAACCAAATTCTCATTTTTTAAATGATAGCACTGTTATTAAAATCCTGATTGCCGTGCTGTTAAAATGAAGATTAATTAATTCAAGCCTTCAAATTTTGATGACAAAAATATTCAAAGTAATTAATTAAAAATAACTTGCATAATAGCCAAAAAGTAGAAGTAACCCAAATATCCATCAACTGATGAAGGTAAACAAAAAGAATAGAAACTTATTCAATCATAAAAAGACTAAGATACTGATTCATGCTACAATGTGGATTAACCTTGAAAACATTATAGTAAGTGAAAGAATACAGTCACAAAAAACTTTATATTTTATGGTTCTATAATGCTTAAGAGATATACAGAATAGGAAAATCTATAGAGTTAGAAAATAGGTTTGTGATTGCCTGTGATGGTGGTGGGAGGTGGATATAGGGGGAGTCGGGAGTGATTGCTTAGTGAGTATGGGGTTCTTCTGGTAGTGATGAAAAGTTCTGAAACTGATTTTGATAATAGTTGTACAGTTCTGTGAATACCCTAAGAACAACTGAATTATATACTTTAAAGAGATAAATTTATAGTGTTAGCTGTATCTCCATAAAGTTGTTAAAAAGTAATTTGGTTCTTTATGTCACCTTCAGAATAGATAGAAAATTAAATTTCTACCTAGTCTTATATAACTAATTCTGTTTATGTATCTAGGAGCTTATATTGACAATTGATTTTTCAGGAAAGTGAGAGGAGAGTTTTCTGAGTCATTAAAATTACCAAAACTACACACAATAATAATGACAAAGATTTGTTAAATAATAACTGTTAACTAAAATAAGTCAGAAGCTGTATATTATGTGTGGGATCCTCCCTACAGCTTTGACTTAAATGATTTTATTTCCATTATACATATAAGGAAACTGAGGCACTCATTAATTTTCAGGGGGGGTCCATTAACACTTCCTACTACTTAGAAATTCTTCTTGACAAGAACTTCGATACAAGGCAACTTTATTTTTTATAGGTAAAAGAACAACCTTTTAAAATTTAATGTAATTCATTATAGAACAAAAAAATACACATTTTCAATTTGACTCAAAGATTTTGAAATTCCTAATAGAGGAAAGGTAAGTGAGTACATGATAGAAGATGTAGACTTCATCTAATAGTGCCCTGTCTGAGAAGATGGATTAGAAACATAAAGAGCTAATAACACTGAAGATTTTCTTTGCTGGGTTATCTTTTATACATTAATTATACAGAAGAGCCTGTGTAAATGGATACCCTTGCTCTAAGAATATTTATTTTAAGAGAGTGTCCTTTTCCATCTTCTGCACTTAAGTTAGGAGATATTATCACAGAGTTACATGGGAGAAAAGTTAATATAGTAAGAGGAAGTTTATTTCATTCATAGTATAAGCGTATTCATTTATCTGAGCAATGAATCATCATTGTGTAGGAGACTATGGCACTAAGACAGATATGGTCATATCATTCCTGTGATTAAGTTACACTATGGTTTGAAAATCAGATATGTATTCATGAAAACTGCTTTAGCTTGGAAAATTTTTAAGGTACTTTTATTTGTTCTTCCACTATACAGCATAAGGCAATATAGCCATATAGTTTCTTAAAGGTACTTTTAACGTCGTTCATAAATTTGGCCTGACTTACAAAAACATCTTAAGAATTTTTTATGCTTTTCTATAACTCCATTAAAGACAACACTAACTAAATAACTAAGTAGAACAACATGCATTATTTTCAAACTGCAAAACTTTTATTTTCATTTTTTCTAATTTCAGGGGTACTGTTTGTACTGGTTGCACAGATGACAATTAAATTATTTTTACTCCTTTTTAAAAAGAATATTATTTTAAAATCAAAGGGGAGGGAACAGAATGGGATTTACTACTATACATCACTATTGTGCCCGGATCATTATTCATATTATTTAATTTAATCCTCTCTGACAAGAAGCTAAAACAGTCCCAATTTCAGTCAATTTCTAAGAGCTTCTTTTATATTTTCAGTATATAATGAAAACATGGAAAAATCAAGTTATTTTCTGTTTGCTTGCTTGTTTGTTTGTTTTCTCTTGTAGCTTCTTGAAACTTTTGTTGGTGCCATCATGTTCCCTTTTTCCTGAGTGACCAGGCCTAACTACCATTTTTCATAGCATCCCTAGGTACCACACAAATTTCATCCAGTCCTAAGTTTGCTGCTCTTCTTCCCACCTGTACCACTGGTTTAAAGATCACAGCTATGGAAAATATAATAGGATCTATTTTCTTGGTAGATACTTTCTGTTACTTTATTTGACTTGAGTCCCTTCCTATTACCTAAAGCTTTTGACATCACTTTTTCTGGAAGTTAGTTTGGATGGGTCCCTTCTGTCCTTTGTTGGTTCTTCTTCTTCGTTTCCAACTAGATGTTCCCTTTCCTTTATATGTCAAACAAATTCTTACATTTTTTTATGAACATAGTAAATGGTCATCAAACTTGATGCTGGCCTTCATTGGGCCAGTCAAATAAATTTAAGAGTCTTATTAAATACATGAATACACTGCATGACAATAAATCAAATTAAATAACTGATTCTCTTGCAGAAACACGATGGCCACTTCACAGTCATCCAGTTGGTCGGGATGCTCCGAGGCATTGCTTCAGGCATGAAGTATCTTTCTGATATGGGTTACGTTCATCGGGACCTTGCCGCTCGGAATATATTGGTTAATAGCAACTTAGTATGTAAAGTTTCTGATTTTGGACTCTCTCGAGTACTAGAAGATGATCCGGAAGCTGCTTATACAACAACTGTAAGTTATGTGCCCTCTGCCATTATAATTTGCTTATTTTATTGATTTTAATGTTATTAGAGTAATTCTGTTTTCATTTTCCCAATTTTCTGCTCTCATTTGCCATTTTGCTAATTTAACATCATTATTGAATTGAGAAGTATTTGCTTTATCTGAGTACCTAGCTGAATACATTTAAAACTTATATTTGTAATTTTTGCTTACATATACTAGGACGTTAATATCATATTTGAGATACATCTCATGACTGCTCTCACAACAAATTTGTCTTTGTTTGGGGCATTTTTGGTGCTTCAGTAATTATCTCCTTCATATAGAATTCAATAGGCAAATAGTATAACCAACAACTTGGTGACAGTGAAGAACCAGTGATTATGAAATGACATTTTTTTCAAATGTTAAGGAATTATATCTTAAAATGAACAACATAGGTTTCTCTGGAGACATGTAAGTATACTCTGTACCTTTTTCTAAATGATACCTGAGGAAAATGTGAACAGAAATAAAAGTTTAAAACTTTAGAACAAATTATCACCTATAAATTACATGATTTCAAATCATCCCATGCATAGTTTTAATATCTCTGAATGTCCTAAACCAATTCATTTCTTGATCTGCTTGATTATTGTTTTAAAAAATTTGATCCCAAAGTCTCTATAGTTTTATCTTAAAGTGTTAATTTATAAAATCATATTCTGTCATTTTTTTAACAAACTATTACCACTGTCTCATTTCATAGTCAGCTTTAATGAAAAACTAGTGAGTAAAACTATTCAAGATATTTTTATTCTGTTCCTTTTCTAACCATACACATTATTTTAAAAGATGTGATCTGTAATTTAGTTTCTTTTGATTTCATTTTCTATGAGATTCTTTGAAAACTTGCTGTATTCAGTTACTCCAAAATACAGCAAGTTAATATTATAAGGAATATTTTATACCATTATTCTATTATCTTTGTAGAAATGCTCTATATTAATTCATCAATGATTTTTAATAATTTATGTAAGAAAGAAATATAGTTCTGAGGAAAATAAATCAATCTCTCACTGTCTAATATGTAAAGTAACAGTATCTATTGTTTTTTTTAATTTGAGCAAGAAAATTTCAAAAAGTAAGTCTATCAATTCTGAAAATAATTTCTTCATTTTAGAAAAAGTGTATTTTAATTTCATTTTTAATTGAAAAATAACTATTTTTATTTTTTTCAAGGTCCTTATTTTCTTTTCTTTCATTTTTACAAATTTATAACTTAAGCTTTGGTGTTATGGCACCACCCATGTAAAGTTTTTCTATTATTTCCAACTGTATAGAATAGTGCTTAAAATTATATATACACTATAAATTACAATATTTATAAAAATTGCAGCAAATACGATCTACTACAAGATTAAATAAAAAAGGAAATAGCTGCTAGATTTTTTGGCAGTAATCTTATATAGATAGCTTTGAAATACCTTATTAAACAATATTTTAACTGCTTTCTAAAATGGGAAACTAGCTAGCAAATTTAAGATACTAATAAAATTAGCAGGTAATTTAAAATATTATTTATATATGTATGCATTTGTCATATCAAATTTAACATCCAGACTCTAGACATTTTCTTTCTTTTGTGGTTATAGAAACTGGGAGGCCTAGAACAGGACTATTATTAATTTAGATCGGACTACAGGATTAAACAGTAAATTAAATAAGCAGAATATTAAGACTCCAAAAAGTGCCTTTGAAAAGCTATTGATTATGCTTGATTAAGAAACAAGTCTGTGAATTTAAGAAGTATCAGTGTAATGGCAAATAATGTAATCAAGTTAGTTTTTTTTTTTTTTTAAGTCTCAGAACTACCTAATGGCTCAGAGGATTGACTGTGTGATGAACATGGACATTTGGTGCTTAAAATAGCAAAGCTTTTGCCTTCGGAGACTTTATGCTTTGATAGAGTAGACAAACTAATGCTTCTTGCAATTCGATGCATTAAGCATTGTCATAGAGGTCAGCAGACGGCTTCACAAAAAGACAAAATGTGAGCTGGGTTTTAGAAGATTTTATTATGCAGACAGTTGGAGGAAAGGCAGTCCAGATAGAAGGAGGAGAAAAGAAGAGACATGACAATGCAGGGAAGAGAACCGGTGTGTTGATAGAAGTGTGGGACCAAGAGCAGTGGAGGGCCAAGTTTCTGAAGAATAATTTTTAAGCCACCTGAGTGGCTCTCCAAGAAATTTGAAGGGTTTTTATTATAGCAGCTAAAGACAGAAATTGATTTATTTAAGTGAGAAATAACAAAAATAGATGCATATCTTAGAAGATATTATTAACAGCGTTGTGAAGAGAGGAAGGAAGGACTGAAGGACAGGAGACCTTGGTAGAGCAGGGAGACCAGTTAGCCATCATTGCTACAGCTTGGAAAGGATACATGGATTTAACTAGGGCAGAAGCCGCAGGCACAGAGGGGCGGGAAGAGAATTGGAAATCATTGTGAGCATGCAATTTATAAGATTTGACAACTAATTAACTACAGATTGTTAGGAAGAAGAAGGATTTAAAGATGACACTAATATTTCTAGATTAAACAACTGGTTGAATGGAGATACTATTAATCAAGACAGAGAATCCCTGTTAGAGATGGCCTGGCTAATGGCACTAGATTATAAAGCAAAATTACAGGCAAAGGTCACAGATACTCTGTCTTACAGTCATCAAAATAATGCTGAACGAGCATGGCATGCTGTCAATACTTTGTAGAAAACTTTTAGAGCTTTATTTGAATATTCTGAGCCCCCAAATACTCTTTGTATTTTCTGTTAAAAGGACTGAGATGGAAAACTTTACTGTCTGGTGAAACTATGAATTCAAGCATACCCTGGATAATAAAATACAAGGAAATAATGATCATTTATAGGAAAATGATTCCTTGTTTCATCAAAGTATCTACATGGGCATAACTTTAAAGAGCAAGCTCCCTTCACCTATTCTTGTAAATGTGACTCAGTTTTTAGAAGTTATAGCTAAATATAACTATCTTGGATCATATCTTATGCCTTAGATGATTTTTATTTTCTCTTGCTGTAAAAATATAATTGCTGTTTCCTTGTATTTGTAAATATTTTTATAATATACATCAGCAAGTGTTTGGGGGGAAAGAGGGTTTAAGAATAAGAAGACACTGGGTGGTGCCTGTGGCTCAAAGGAGTAGGGCACTGGCCCCAGATGCCGGTGGTGGTGGGTTCAAACCCAGCCCCAGCCAAAAAAAAAGAAGAAGAAGACATCAAGTATAAAGGCTGAGGTCTTTTGTGTACTACTTTTTTTTTTTTTTTTGGACTCTTCAAAGCAAAACAAGCTTTTTAGAACAGTGTACTACATGGAAGCTATCCCTTTCTAATTAAAATGGGAGCAGAATAAATAGACTCTTTCCATTAAGATGACCTTGCCAATTTAGAGAGCTACATATCATGACAAAGAGCAATCATAACTGGTTAAAGAAAGAATGAATAGAAAACCCAGCACTGGCAATGGTACTAGGCTTGTCCACATGTGCAGATGAGCAGAACGGCCATGCAAACCGGAGTGGCCAGACCAGAACTGATGTTTCAAGAGAGATTACCCTCGAACAATGAGTGAGTCCTTTAGAGCCCTATTCAAAGATCATATCCATGTAATATATGGCAGTGTTATCTACATCATAAAATGTACTAAATAGAAGGATGAGATTTATAACAAAATATAGGTAGAAATTCTAATATTTCTTCCTACAACTTGAGTGTTTTATGTGCCTTGCTGTGAGGCATTCAATGTGTACTCAATACAGTTTATCGTGGAGCTACTGTATTTCACACCCTATTCTTTGGAGGCTCAATTGTGAAGCAGTTTCTCTAGTTACTGATCCCCAGAGAAGATTCCCACTCTATGGAGAATAGATAAGATCATCACTATGCCAAACTCTAGAAGCAGGAGTTCATACCCTGTGCCTACTGCATCCTAGGCTACTGTGCAGGCCCACTATGTACCATTTACCTACTTGTCTGAATCTAGTGAGAAAGAATACACTCAGCACATGTTATTTGAAGTGGATCCATTATTTATAGATAGTCAGGGAGATAGGGAGAAGTCTTACATCAATTGTGAGCAGGTCTCCCAAGGCTCAGATACTCAAAGTGGATGAAGTCTTGATGCACATACCTCACTTTGCACCACAGCTGACAGACCCTGGGATATAGCCCGTCCTGGGTTATAGACCCATGAGGCCACATGACACACTGGGCAAGGCTTTGAAGGACATCTTGCTTCCAGGGGAGAAAGGAACAAAGCTTGGTCTGTTCCATTTGAATTGGGTGGTTTTATTTCCTAAGTCAAGATGTCCCTAAAAGGGACAGAAATAAAATCCAGAGTGCTTTATGCAGACTTCTTATCTGAGGGTTTTGCATTCCTAACATATGCCACAGTTATTCTGGAGAATTACAAAGAAGAAAGGGGAATAACTGAGTCTGTCCAAAGCCACATGCAAACTGACCTGCACCAGTATCCAAAAGTAACATGATTGTTAAGAAAAGATAAATGGCTACACCAGAGATTGGAAGGACCAAGAGTAACCAAATACAGCGGATAAGATATGGGCAGACACCAGCAGTGGACAATGAGACATGAAAGGCAATAACAGAAGTAGCAGATTTTTCTGGTAAAGCATTTATACTGAAGTGTATCAAGCCTTTGCAAAGAGACCTGAAGAACTGGTAATGGCATGAAAACCAAGAAAGAAATGTGTATAATATATTGTGGACTGAAAAGTAAAAAAAAAATGAGAAAAAAAAAAAAAAAACAGGATCTACATGAGAACTGGGGCCTTGCTTTCACCTAACTTTATGAAGAGCTGAGCAAGCACTTAGGAGCAACTGGTGAATTATGACCCACATCTAGCAATGCATATATAATTAGTGTTATGTGGCTAAATTAATCCGTAGAAAAGTTACTGACAGGATTGTTTTTATCAGATTACGTGGTCTCCTGTATGCTTATAATTTAGGTACTAAGAAATCACTTCCTTTTCTGAACCTGACACACATTCCCATGGACAACTTTTTATAACCAGTTCCAGAGAGGCACCCTTTCATTTGAATATTGCTAGGCAACCCACTCCAAAACTTACATTGAAAATGCTAAGCCTCTTTGGTCTCAATTATGGAAATGAGATCATGTTTACCTAAAAAAAAAAAAAAAAACATTAAAAGATATATTATGGCTCACATGCATCTGTCTTAAGAGATAAATTTTATTTAAAATATAATGACAGTTCATGTTCACATTTTTAAAAAAATGGTCGAGTAATTTCTATTATTATATTTTAAAGATCAAAGCAAACTAGAAGAATTATTTGATTGTAATACTATTAAAAATCTTGTGATTCCTTGATTTGTAACTTGGAATTCCATTCATATTGTGTTATCCATGGCAAATCTTGTTTTTTAATTTGACAGCAGCTACTCCGTGTAAGTATTTTTCTTTGTTGAAGTATAGAGCCTCATTACTGACAACACATAATCTGCATAATTATAGGTCTGTTAACTTCTTAATTCTGTTTACTTTGCATTCACAGGACCTCTTCTAAGCTCCAACACTTAACCTCCCCTAGTCCACATAAAATTTTAGAAAAGTCCAATATCCTTTCACTTGGGAAGACACGCCCTATAGTGAACATGCAGATGATTATAACAAATAATGAGCAGCATGAGAAGAACATACTTAATGCATATTTTAAAGTTGGGGTGGGCAGACATCCTCCTTCATCTAATTCAAGCATGTGCGAATTACCTTGACTTTGTAAAGTGAACTTTTAAATCTTGAGACATGTCCAATTTCAAGGATAAATATTTTTAATACAAGTGAGATAAAAAATTATTCTAGATTGTTTACAATTCTGCTTTTAAGTACGTTAACTTAACATAAGCAATTAGGATTTGCCTGAAGATCATGTTTAGCCTTTTAGTTAAACATACTTGGAATTTTAATTCATTTTGTCTCTGTGAAATTAATGGCATAAAAAGTTATGCAGTGAAAAAAAAATTAGCACTTTCAATTAAAATTATGTAACGTTCAACACACTGAATGAAAGGACTCACACTGAGAATTTTGAAGAATAAAATTTTATGCTTAGAAATCTTACCATGGCATTCTCTGTTCATCAGGTTACTGATGGGACTGGCACTGTGCTGAGATACCACATGTGATAAAATGTATCCAACTCTAAATCCACCCTAGTTCAATCTGGGACACACTGAAAATGGCTTTTATTGTACTTTAATTTTTGTTTGAGGCTTAGCCAAGCTAAAAATAAAGGGGGCTTGACAGCTTTAGGCACGAAGGCAGACCCTCAGAAAGACCACAAAATATGTTGGCCTGCAAAGAGCTGCATAGAGCAGCATAGAGCAGCCTACATAGAATATAAGGACGGGCTCCTTTACAGAACCCACCGAAAAATTTAGGTAAAGGAAATGGCAATTTCTTTTAGGCAAACCCAAATTCAGCAGCTGAGTATAAAGAACAGGAATGAGAAAATAGCAATGCTATCAGAATGCTATGATGTGAAGATTTAAGTAACTTCTTATTTAGTAAAAAGGTAATGAGCAAATAAACTTTGGAAGAGGGAAAAACAACAGAATACAAGCTGGATAAACCAAATTCATCTATCATCAAAGGAACTATACTACTTCGGAAAAACAGCAAAATGACTCTGCACCCAAAACAGTTCTCACTGGACAGATACTATGATAGTAGTCAGACAAAATTCGTCAAATATGTAGATCATTATAATTAGAGGAAGAGGAAGAAATCAATGTGCCAATACTAGATTTCTTAAATTTAAAAGAAAAAATACTCTTGAACCCACAAGTGTTTGATAGATTAATTCTAATGATTTAATGTATAAAAGATATATTCTAAGAAATTAGTAGTTTCTACACCTTAAGCCCATGAGTCAGGAAGCAAATCTACATCAATGGAGATGAAGGAGCAGCAAAGTTGAACAAACCAGAAGGAACATGTGCTAAATGCAGAATAAGAGTCTCCTCTAATAACTGTTCAAGGAATGAACACCATATACACCAGCTGGGATCATAGGCTGAGAGCTCCTAAATCCTAATGGTACTGGTCTGGGATGGTGGTACCAAAGAGTACAAAACATCTATGAAATATATTACTTGGGTGAATTGAAAACAGTAGATCTTAAACATAGGATGGAAATGGGAATCAATACAACACCAAAGGAAATTACTATCTATAGAATTGTTTTCTTAAAATCCCTCATCTCTGAAGCTTGGGGAACCATGATTTATGATAATTATAGAGCTCCATGTAGTAAAACAAACAGAAAAGATTATCATATATAGGAAAAATTGACCGATTAAAAAATAACTCCATAATGAACTGGACTTGAAGAGGGAAGTTCAGTACGAAAATGAAGGTAAAACTGCCCCCATTGGCCCAAACCCAACTCTGACCACCAGCAGGAGAAGAGCCCTGATCCAAAGGAACCAGAGCAGTTGAGAAATCTGTTTATCAGTGGTCTGAGCTTTGAAACTACAGATGATAGTTTAAGAGAACATTTGAAGAAATGGGGCACACTCACAGATTGTGTGGTCATTTAGAGACCCCCCAACAAAACATTCCAGGGTCTTGGTTTTGTGACTTACTCTTCTGTTGAAAAGAGGGAAACACCAATCTGTGCTCAACCACAGAAGTAGGATGGGTGTGTTGTGGAAACAAAGAGAGCTGTTTCTATAAAGGATTCTGTAAAGCCTGGTGCCCATCTAACAGTGAAGAAAATTTTCATTGGTAGTATGAAAGAAGATACAGAATACTATAATTTGAGAGACTATTTTGAAAAGTATGGCAAAACTGAAACCACAGAAGACAGGCAGAGTGGAAAAAGAGAGGATTTTTTGTGTGTGTGTGTAGCTTTTGATGATTGGGATACTGTTGATAAAACTATTGTTCAGAAATAGCATAGTATTAATGGGCATAATTGTAATATGAAAAAGTTCCTTTTTTAAACAATAGATGCAGTCTGCGGGATGATCACCAAGAGGTCATGGAGGTGGATCTGGCAACTTTGGGAGTCAGGAAGGAAACTTTGGAGGTGGTGGAGGTAATTTTGGCCATGGTGGAAACTTTGGTGGAAAAGGAAGATATGGTGGATACAAGGGATTTGAAGGTGATGGTGGCAACTATAGCTACAGTTATGGTTACAGTAGTAGAGGGGCCTATGGTGGTGGTAGATCAGGATATGGAAACCAACCAAAGTGGTGGATATGATGCTACAGTGAAGGAGGAAAGTTTGGAGGTGGTAACTTTGAGAATACTGGGAACTTTAATGATTTTAGAAATTATAATAGACAACAGCAATCAAATTATGGACCAATGAACAGAGGCAGGTTTAGTGGGAGAAGTTCAGGCAGTCCATGTGGTGGTGGTGATGGATCTGGTGGTAGAAGTGCTGGATATGGTAATGGAGGTTCCATAAACAACAGGAAAGGTGTATAGTTCTTAGCAGGAGAGAGAATGAGGAATTGTCAGGAAAGCTGCAGGTTCCTTTGAGATGGTTGTCCCAAATGCATTAGAGAACCGTAAAAATCTGTCACAGAAGGAATGATGATCCATAGTCAGAAAAGTTATTGCGGCTTCGACAGGAAAGCCTTCTTGTTCGGGACTGTTATAGCCACAGTTTGCAAAAAGTATAAGTATTGACTGATGCAATGTTGTGTCAGATGACATTCCTGACATCTTTTATATGATGTAGCTTTTTCTTTTTCTTTTCATTACATTAGGTATATTGCCCTGTAAATTGTTACAGTGGTCCCAGGAATAAAAATTAAGGAATTTTTAACTGAAAAAATAAAGGGGGGTAACTCCATCAGAAATTGTGAAGATGGAAAGGTCTATCCAGCTCAGTCATACATGCTAAAAGACAGAGGTTAAAACAACCTCTTTTATTTATGCAAAGAATGTAGAAAAAGAAAAGAAGAAAGAAGTTCTTCTTAAATGTAATCCTTTTGTCTTTCCAATATGTGTTTAAAAAAAAAAAAAAAAAGACCTGGGAAGGCATTATTTAACATATGAGAACTCTAAGAAACTTTTTCTTTTCAGCACTTTAGATTTGGCTTGTAACTTACAAGTAGTTATTTTATTTTGTTTTGTTTCTGTCTAAGGCAGCGGTTCTCAACCTATGGGTCACGACCCACAGGAACTGTATTAAAGGGCCACAGCATTAGGAAGGTTGAGAACCACTGGTCCAAGGTAATATACCTTTTATATTTGTGGCAAGCAAGAGATTTATCTTTTACAATTTTGAAAGCTTTCGAACACCTACAATAATAGACTAACTACCTACAATAATAGACTAATGACTGTTTAATTAATTACTAGTAATAAAACCAACAAGAAACAGGTAGAAAGTGATAGAAATTATAAGTATGTTGTCTTCAATAAAATTGCATTCATTTCTTTGCTGATATCATTGTTAATCACACCTCACCAAAAACCTAAAGCAATGTTTGATATATTCTAAAGAGATGAAAACTTTTCAATAGAGAAAAGCAAATCTAACAAATGTTAAAGCATTTACAATGATGGGTTAGGATATTCACAAGCAGAGTAGAAAATTCACAAGCACAGGGGAAATCTCTGAAAGCATTCTATGGGATGCTTTGAACACAAAAAGATGCCTGCAGCCTGGATAAAATCCCAGACTAATGATTAATAAAATCACATATTTTATAAAACCCACAAACTTCAGAAATACATCTCGTCCCTCTAACCTAAATGCTGATCAATGCTGATCAATGCCAGTTACAGTTCTCAAGATACTCAATGTCCACACCTTAATGATTAATCAAAAGTCACAGGAAATACCAACTGCTATTTGCTTTTGTGTTAGCAACATCCAACACTGTCCAATTCAGAGTTATTTTCCCTGCTCCCAGTGATATTAGAACAAACCCAGACTAAATTGATTTACTGTGAAAGATCAATCATATACAATCAGCTGGAATTTACTGTCTAGCAAGCGAGGAGTGTAACATCATTGGTTCATCTCACTTGTGCAGTAAAAAAGAAAAAAAAGTAAGACAAGTATCCAAACCTACTGATTTAGACCTAGAGTGTCAATGGTACCAACAGAGGAAATAAAAGTCATTTTTAATGTTTAATTACTAGTTTCATCTCTGATGCAAAAGAATGCTATCTTCCTGTAACAGTCAGACACTGGAAAGAAAAATATAACAAACAACAGATTGATCAAGTTTGAAACCTCCAAACTCCACACTCACTCATTCTCAGCATAAAGAGCTTCATTCACATCAATGACAAATAAGTTGCTGAACATTCTCAGTTATTTATATTGTTTCTGGCAGACCCTTTTAGCTGCATATTTACACTCTCCTGTCATGTCTTTCTTGCTAATGAACTCTTGGA
This sequence comes from Galago senegalensis, assembly GCA_963575145.1. NCBI lineage: Eukaryota > Metazoa > Chordata > Mammalia > Primates > Galagidae > Galago > Galago senegalensis. The sequence continues at coordinate 6,284 of CAUYTI010070523.1, read as the reverse complement.
ATTTGGATGTTTACAATGAGTTCATATCATGATTTATACATCAGTTATACCATTCATTTTGACACTTAAGTTTTACATTTTGGTCACTTAAGTATAAGGGAAATGCGAAGAGAAACATCTGGAAAAGTTTCTAGTTGAAGTCCCATAAATAGGTTTGAGTGGAGAGCTTTCCAGTACCGGCTTTTTGCTTTCTTTATTGCCTTGAATAGAGTCTTGGAAGGACGCAACACTTGGAGATGTGACGGCCACATTGCAGTTAGGAGCAATAAGCCTGAGGAGCCTCAGTGCTGATGACGGCCAGGTAGGGAGACCAAAAGAAGGTGGCTCTCTGATGAAATTGGTGAGCTTTTGCACCAAAACAGAAACCACTTCCTCTAGTTGTTTATTGATAATTTCATTGAATGTCACTTGTGTAAGCCCTTGAGAGTTGGGCGCTATGATTCTGTGACTTGTATTTGGAAACATTCTAGCTGATACGGTAATCAACAGATAAGAAAACTTCCATGTTAATAAGTAATATCAATAGGAAAATAAAATGAAGCGTTTAATCACCACAATCATAAACTATAAATATACAATCAGCTGGAAGACCCAATAATCATAATTTGCTCATTTAAAATATATTTTTTATAAAATTGGCCAGTAAAATTGGGAAATGCAGATAAAAGTGCTTAAAGTGTCAACAAAATAAAAAGTAGGCAAGTGAGACTGTATCTAAAACTGTTTCTGAACCACAAAGGAAACAATCAACGAAATAAAAAGGCAACTATAGAACAGAAAAAATATTCATAATCCATATATCTGATAAGGAGCTAATATTCAAAATGCATAAAAAACTAATACAACGCAATACCAAAAAATAATTATAATAAACTGATTTAAAAATAGGCAAAGGACCCAAATATCTATTTCTCAAAAGAAGAAATACAAATGGCCAGCAGGTGTAAGAAAAGGCACTCAACATTATGAGTTGGGGACATGCAAATAAAACTGCAATACAATACTGCCTCACACCTGTTAGAGTTGCTATTATCAAAAACCAAAAGATAACACACGTTAGTAAGGATTTAGGGAAAAGCGACCCCCTGTGCACTGTATATGGCAATATAAATTGGTACAGCTATTATGGAAAACAGTATGTATATTTCTCAAGAAATTAAAAATAGGTGTATCATATGGATCCAGCAATTCCATTTCTAGGTATAAAACCCAAGGAAATGAAATTAGTATCTCAAAGAGATGTCCATACTCCTATGTTCACTAGAACACTATGTACAGTAGCCAAGATACAGAAACAACCTAAAAGCCAATGAGCGAGTGCATAGAGAACCCGAGGAGTGCTTGTGTGTGTGTGTACACACACTGAAATACGTACTATTGAGCCTTTGAAAAGGAGGCAGTCCTGCGATTATTGGCAACATGGATGAACCTGGAGGACATTATGCTGAGTGAAATAATCAGAGTCAGAAATACAAATACTGGGTGATCTCATTTATAGGTAGAATCTAAAATAGTCAATCTCATAGAAACAAAGTGTGAAATAGTAGTTGGCAGGGACAAAAGGGAGAGCAGAATGGGAAGATGTTAGTTACAGGATGCAAAGTGTCAGCTTCGCAGGAGGAATAGTTCTGGAGAGCTAATGTACAACATAGTGACTATTTTTAACCGTACTATTTTGTATACTTGAAATTTACTAAGAAAATAGATCTTTAGTGTTCTCACCAGAAATTAAGAAAAAAGGTAACTACACGAGGTGATGGATATGTTAATTAGCTTGATTGTGATGATCATTTCACAATATCTATCAAAACATCACGTTGTATACATTATCATGCCATTGATATTTAATTACACCCCGAGATTTTATGTAACATATGTATTGAGACCTACTCTGTGTTAGACACCGTTCTGGTCGTTGGAGCTATTCCAGTAAATAAGATTTCCTCATGCAGTTCTAAGTTTGGCAGGATAAAGACAATTTAAATATATATATATATATTTTTTTTTTTTTCCTCAGTGAGGTAAATACTGGACATAAATAATAATAAATAAAAACCAGAAGTGAGTTGCACTTGCTAGGGAATACTTCTTTAATAAGGTGGTACTTGAAAGGAGACCTGCAAATTATAAGAATACCAGCCAAGAAAACATCTGAAGTCAGAATTTCTAAAAGGAAGAAAAAAACAAACATAGCTCATAAGGTGGGGACAAGCTTGGCATATTTTGGAACTAGGAATAAACCAGGATGGTAGACACAATGAGAGGGAGAGGAGAGTGGTAAGGAAATAAGGACAGAGCGGTCAGATCCCATAGGAATTCAAAGGTTATGGAAAGGAGTAGAAATTATATTCTGTTTACAAATTATATTCTATGTACAAAAGCCACTGAAAGATGTTAAGCAAAACATGGTACAATAGGACTTGTGTTCTTAAGAGCTCACTTTGGCTGATATGTTGAGCATGACTTATAGGAAGACGTGGAAAGAGGTAGGAAAGAGATTCTCTTACACTACCCTAAGCAGGAAATCATGTGCTTGGTATATGCTGGTAATCGGGAAAAAAATGGAAAGAGATAGAGAGACTTGATATATCTTATGGCCATATATCTGCTTAGAAATTATATATATTTCACATTTTGTTTCATTTTTACAGATAAGGAAATTGAGGCCCAAAGAAATTAAGTGATATAACCAAGTCACAGGGTTAGTCTATGGGAAACTATGGCAGTTAGCCACTGCAGTTACAACAATGTTTAGGAAGTGCCTACCCAACAACTGAATCCTCCTCTTCTTCCAATACTTCCCCCTACAAATTCTCTTGTATCATACACAAACCCTCTCTGTCTCTCATCTCTGAGACCCCTGTGGAAGGCAGTGAACAGCTGTAGTTGACAGTCTTTAAAGGCTGAGAAACAAAGAAAAAGATCTTTTGGTCTTTGGTGATAGATCTTATAAATGCAAACATATCTCTGATATTTTCAGATTTTATTATTCAAACTTTTAATGGTATTCTACAATGAGAATTTTGCTTTCATAATAAGTAAAACTATTCTTTTTTATGAAAGAAAGGAATATTTGTTATAAAAAACAGCAAAAGCAGTAGTTCCCAACAGAGTTTCCAAATATCCTTCTGATGGGTATATTTAAAATTTCTTCTCTCTGGCCTTAGTTAGTGACTAAATATGTTTATTTGATCATTTTTATGTGACTTCTCTAATCACAAAGATGGCTGGAGATCATTTCCCTGAGCAACATTTATTTTTAGATGAAAGAGAAAGAGTTTAAGGAAATAAACATTACTGTTACTGATTTTTTAAATGGAATTATGGGCAACATTCCAAACAACCTCAGATTCTTCCACAGAGTTTCAAATTCAATAGCTATTCCTCACTGTCACCACAGGGCCTACCACTAAGCTCCACTGTCATCAGCTTTTCCAGGACCATAAATTATCATTAGGAGAGATCCAAACTAGAGGAAGCACTACAGAATTTCAATGTGTGCATTTTAAAGATAAAATACTGAATTCCAACCATTACCGAAATGTATCATTCCTCATCAGAAAACAAATACCATTTTCCTCCCTTTTCGGTATTTTCCCACCTAGCTATCCCATGGTTGGTCTGTGCGAATTGTTCACCAGGATGATCTTGTTTTCAAATATTTGCAGACATGGTGTTTACAGGAAATCAAAAGCGAGCCACTGATAAAATAATCAAAAAGAACTTTTCCCCAGTTTCTCCTCTTGGCCTCTCTCTCTCTCTCTCTCTGCAAGGAACAGCTCTCAATGCACTCATGATCCATCTACATTTTCATACATTCGGATCATGCCTTGTTTGCATTAACATAATCCAACGCACACATTTTCACCGTACCTGCTTTTGTTCTTTAAACCTGCCGTAAGAACCCGGTGTTATCTTATGAAGCATGAACATTATTCTGTTGTTTAACCATGCTCTTAATCACTGTATAATACGTGTCACAAGTAAGCAGCTGCTAAATGAATTATATATAAAGATAATGTTTTCTAGAACACTCTTGCCTCCCTATATTGCATAATTTAGGTCCTAACACATCCTGGTCCTTAATTCTCTAATTTTCATAAGAATGGTAATTTTCATCACCTTGTTCTTTTTGCAGTTCAAAAGTTTATTTTTCATATATGCTATAAAAATAAAATTCTTTAAGGGAAGACCACATTTTAAATCTAAGTATAACATATATTTTTCTAAAGACTGGCTTTTTTGTAGGAAATTTTTTGGGCAGTGATTCTTAGTTAAGGAGAAGATAAATGTGTTTTAAAAAATACTGTAATGGCCACTAATAGAAACAAAATTCAATAGAACCAAGTTGTGTTCTTATATAAAGTAACAAGTAACAAAGAAGTTGAGGAGTAAGCTGTCTTATATCCTTATCGCCACCTCACCCTCTCTAGGTTTCATAATTGAGGCACTTCAGAGCCCACTATGGATACTTAAGTAATAAATAAAACACTGCAGACACAATATGGCAGAGAAAACAATGATTCTAGACTTGGAGCTCTGATTTTTATTTCAGTTTAACCATAATTCTGGGAACAAACAGGGGTCATTAATTTAAAATCCTTGTGCCTCAGTTTCTGCAACTTGAATAGAATGAATGAAACTTCTCACTCTCTACAGAAATATTACAAGAACTAACAAAATAATAAGTAAGAGTATGATCCTGGCCACTTTTGAGAATAATGGCATACGAATTACCTAAGACATTTATTTAAAATGACAATCCCCAGTTTTAGCCCCAGAGAGTCATTTGCATTCAGTAGGTCTGAGGGAGGAATAGTGAGGTATAATCTAGAAATCTGGGCTTTTAATAAACATGCAGTTGATTGTGAAACCCATTATCTTTGGGTCCATCCTGATTAACTGCTCTAATACAATCTAGACACATATCCAATTGTTCTGCTCCAGACTTACACATCAGTAAATGAGACAAAAGTCACAAGCAGGGGAAAGATTTGTCAATACCGAGGGAAAGGGGATGGGAAAGGAGGAGAGGGGAGCAGATGATGGGAAGCTAGAGCTGTTCTAGTAACACTAATAAGAACGCACCTCAAGACAATAATTAATAACCTCCTTGACATTACACTTAGTGTTATGCTAGTCTATCCAGCCCATGTATTTTGTCTTCAGTTTCTAATAGAAGATAGGTTTTTTTATTGTTCTGCATAATCATCCCTAAAAAAATGAAATAAAACAAAGAAGGTGGGTTTTAGCATAAAACGTACTTCATAATAAAGAAGTTGAAATCGTTCGTCCTGATGTTTCCTTCCTGTTACTTTGGATGGATTCAGTATTTCCCACTTTGCTGCCTTCTTTCTGCAGTTCCTGCTCCCTAAAATATCTGTGATCATTACTTTTCTTCAGTATTGACTGAGGTAAAAGTATATGTCCCTCCCTGGGAATTTATTGAAACCCTGTAAAGTTTTGTGGAAATACTTCAAGCTATGATCTAACTATATCCTGGGGCCAAGACATGAAGACTTTTCTCAGACAGCAAAGTTATGTAGTTCCCTAGTTCCCCCAGGTGCTGGATTTGATCTCAGAGTCTTAAAACAATTACATATATTTCAAATTATGTCATTGAACATTTAATATCTCTAAAATTTGTGGGATTTCAAGGTACTTGGAAATGATTAGATTTTGCTTGAACTCTAATATACCTTTTGGGGAATAGAAGAAACTGCTGGAATTGCAGTTTCAAGTTTTGACCTAGAATATCTTTCTAGTTATAAAGTGAAATTCATTCTCCACATCCAACATTAGAAGCTATAGTAGTCGCAGGATCACTTTATAAAAACTGTACAAAGGGAGGGGGGACCACATAAAAGCATGATAAAATCTTCATAAATTCAGCCTCAAACCAAAGGTCATAATGCATTTATATAGGTGTGCCCCCTTGTGGTGAATTCGTGGGACACAGGACATTAGGAAGGATTTTTTTTTTCTCATTGCTGTTTTCTTTTTTCTTTTTTTATTAAATCATAGCAGTGTACATTAATACTGTCATAGGGTACAGTGTACTGTTTTGTATACAATTTGAAATACTTTCATCCAACTGGTTAACATAGCCTTCATGTCTTTTTCTTAGTTACTGTGTTAAGACCTTTATATTCTACAATTAGAGAGATTCACATGTACCCTTATTTTAAACGAATCTGCCATTAATAAGTGCTCAGTGGAGCCTACGCTCTGAGATTCCCCATCCTGCACTGGGCAGTAACAGTACACAGATCACAAGGTCGTCC
>CAUYTI010070520.1:0-18546 GCA_963575145.1 Galago senegalensis | reverse complement strand
ACCCCTATAAGATAAACCTCAGAAGTGATCCCTCCAACCCCCCTCCCTCCTCCCATTCCTCCCTCCCGTCTCCCTCCCCCCTCCCCATATTCTTAGGCTATTTGGTTATAGCTTTCAAAAAGTTTTTTTTCTAAAAACGTCTTTTTCTTCTTTTCTTTCAGAAAACTTCTTTTCTGAAAAAATATTTGAATTAATCTTCCTTAGAGTCTCCTTGACATCTAAGGGAATAAAGAATGTACTTAAGCGACAGGCCTAAGTGAAAGGGACCAAAGTGAATATTCAATTTCATTACATATGGAGGCATGAAGAAATTTTTAGTTGTTCACATTTAGTCCAGCATGGCTCACCATAAGACCATCTTGGGAATTTGGGACTAAAACATCAATTTCCCTCATCCTGCCTTGTCTTCTATAAGAGAGCCTTTCAAATGTCTTATAGGGGCAGCCACAGTCTTAGTAAATAGTTGTTTGAAGATCCCAGAATTGAGGTCCTGGCCAAGTATATTTCTATTTCTTTATGTCTTTCAGCACAAAGTCCTTCATGATTTTACTCTAATTTCTCTAATACAGGAGTCCTCAAGCTTTTAAAACAAGGGGCCAGTTCACTGTCCCTCAGACCATTGGAGGGCCAGACTTAGCACCCGAGACGAGTTGGCTGCTAAGCAGGATAGGCAGCAGTGGCAAAAACACCTAGTGGGCTGGATAAATGTCCTAGGCGGGCCCCATGTGGCCTGTGGGCCGTAGTTTGAAGACTCCTGCTCTAAAACATCATCTTATCCTGTTAATCCTCTTTTCTTTTATTCAGAAGCTATAATAACTAACCATTCTTTGAGCTATGTATTTTCTTTTTTTTCTTTTTTTTTTTTTTTTGCCTATGGGTCCCTTAATTTCTTTTGTTAACTTTATTCATCTCGCTTTGTCTAGACCTTTAACATATGCTTTAAAAAGATCCAAAGGAAAATTTCAGCTCTTCCCCATCCCTATTCCATATGACATGTTCTTGCCACATTCCAACGCCCTCCCATCTCATATTTAGATTTTTCTATTTAAGTAGTGTGCTAGTACCTATTTCATGACAGGATATCCTGGGATAAAGAAGCCCTAATACTAATCATTTATTGATTTCCATAGAGGAAATACTCCCACCATAGCCAGTTTCAAGCAAACAATGTCATGTCACTATGGATTTGAGAAGAGATGAATATAATTGGCTCTTGCAAGTTTGTGCAAGCTCGCATCAGCATTGACTTGCTTACCTCATTGTTTCATTTATTAAACAAATATCTACTGAACACTTAGTATATGGATTAAACCAAGGCTGAGAATGGAGCAACAATCCAATCCCAGTTTCTGCCATCAGAAGTTCTTGGGCATGTGGCATAAATACCAATACAAAGTTAGGAGGCATAAATGACATCAAGAAAGAAAGACAGGGTAACATGACAACAAAAGACAGGAGAGGAAATGTGATTTTCATGAAGGTATTAAGGAAGAAATCACTGAGGTGTTTTACAGGTAGACATTCAAATGAAGTAGGAGGGTGGGCCGTGTCCATACCACAGCCAACAAAGCCTTCTATTATAACAGATACAGGGGAAAATGCAAGGTGAAGAAAGCTTGAGACAGGAGAGTACTTGACATATTTAAGGGACAGCAAGGATATTATGGCATCATCAGAGTGAACAAGGGGAAAAATGCTATGAAATGAAGCCAAACTATGAAGTTCCTCATAGTCCATCATTAAGCACTTTGGATTTTATTTTTAGTAAAATGGGAAACCATCCGAGTCAGAATGAGGGAAAAACATGACCTACTATGTCTAACCATAATACTCTGGCTGCCTTGCGAGAAGAGTGTGCAGAAGGTTGGGAAAGAAGAGCTAAAAGGTTCTTACAATGATCTAGAAAAGGAGAAGTTACCAGCTGTTCAAGGGTCAGCACTGAAGGATCAAGACAGAAGACATGACATTGGTACCATGGAGATACCAGTGAAGATGAAACAGTAACTTCAAGATGTGAGGATGAAACTTGATAGGAGTAGATTCAATAAAAATTGGGATTAGAAAAACTACACAAAAGTGATAAGTTTTGTTTTTTCAACATCTTACGTTTTTCTCTGCAAGGGAGAGAAAAATTGTGGGTTAGCTCTAGGACTATTCGCAGTATTATTTCTCAACAGGAGATTATAGCATGGGTATATGCTGATGAGAATAATCCCACAAAGCGGAAAGCAGTGAAGATGTGGGGCGAGAGGAAATTTTCAGGAGTAAAGCCATTGAAGGGAAGAGTGGATAGGATTTAGTGCCCAAATGTGGCTAGCTTTAATTGCAAGGAAGGCAGCCCAGCCCTCGCAGTATGTAGGAATCTGAGCTCCTGAGGCAGGAGCAGGTAAGGAGTAGTTTGGGAGTATTGATAGAAGCATATGGAAGTTATTTTAAATTCCTTCTACTTTCTCAATGAAATAAGGAGGCAAGTAATCATATGAAAGTGAGGCCAGGAGTAGGAGGAATTTTTGCAAGCTCAAAGAAAAAGGTCTAAATTATCCTCAGTGTGCGCTGAAACTGACTCCTTTGAGTTTAAGAGACCTGAGTGTGCTCATCTCTTCCCAACTCCACCATCACTGATACCACAGTGGTAACTTGAAATCAGCCTGGGTGGAAATATTTACAATACAAAAATCAGCAAATGTTATAGATCAAGACTTTCCCTTCACCCCCAGTAAGCCATTAATGTTTTACCAGCACATCACTGAAATTACTCATCTGGGTCAGAGGGGGAATAAAGTCATTAGGGAAATGCAGTATGCGATATAAATAATACAGGATGTAATAAATATAGTATAAGCTCTGGGTAGCACCTTGGCTCCCTTGATGTTAATAGTCATGGATTAAAGTGAGAAGAGTCAGCACAGGGCTGTGTGTGTACATGCCTGTGTCTTTTCCCCAGTCACATCCAACTGCTCCAGGGGCTCTGGATAAATTTCTCCAGATCTGAGGTTTTGTCAGCTAGAGGAGGGAGAAGCCAAGGAACTCAGAGAGTGCTTATACTAATGAATCATAGGATATACACTGGGTGAGGAAGGAGAGAGGCTATTAAATGAATGATGCATCATGAGATGATAGGCTCAATGGATTAGAAATTCTGCTGGAGACAAAGACCTGTTGCAGCAGGAAGACCAGCAACCATGAACTAGCCTGCCAGAACCCTAACTTCAGAAACTCTCTATTTCTACTTTACATCCTGAAAAATCAGGATGATGCCTGGCATACACAGAGCACCCAGTAGTAAAGGTTTATTGCATATGTGAATGCGTAAATGTCATGAAGAAGTAGGTATCAGAGTTTGTTATAAATTATATAATGACTGGTAGCCCCAACAACTGAGAATTCTATCAGCTGACAGCTTTTGGCTATCAGCACCTTTGGGGATACCCTCAGTAACAGAGAGACTTCACCCCAAACCCTGCTCTTCCAGGGTAACCCAAACCAGTGAGAATCTGATGCAGGCCAAAATGTCCATAAACTATAGGTATCTCTGAGATGGTATTTTAGTCTGAGAGCTCCACACAGGGCCAGCTCAGAGAATGATCAGGACCACATTTCAGCTAGCTTCTCAATCTCTCAAGCTCTGCTTCTTTTCCATCTTTTCAACAGTAATTGAACCCGAAGGTCCTAATAATATCCTGCACACTAAACTTTGTCTGGGAGTCTGCTTCTGCCTAGTGATGAATTCTAACCCCCCACCATGTCATTGAGAAAGGTGTCTTCCAGAGATGACAGTTTGCCTACACTATGGGATGTAAGGCCCAAGTGTTTAATGCACATGATTCCAATGTATACAACTGGCATCCTCCAAGAACAACTGATGCTTGCAGGATCATATTAATTTTTTTTTTTTTTTTTTACTAAGAGGGAAAAAAAGAAAACAAGAAGCAAGATTAGAAGGGAATTTAATAGAAACATTTTTCTTCCAAATACTTTAGTTCATCTAATTGTTTCAATTTATCTTCTTTTTTCTTTTGAATAATGACATTGAATAAGCAGTGGAATTCACATTATGCAGGCATGAGCTTAGTCCATGGATATTATTTTATTATTATCCATTTAAGAAATCTATTAGCCATTTTTGAATTTCATAATGAAAGGGCAATATAATCCATTGTGTGTGTGTGTCTTTTTCCTCTGGCCTTTGTATAAGACCTACACATTCAATGGCTGTCTTAAACACAGACCTTTATTAACTAAAATCCATCAAGAATTAAAAAGGAAACCCTCTGTTTCATAGGACAATTACACCATAAGTTTATTTTTATCTCAGCATACAAAGAAAGTAATCTTTCTTATTAATAGCTCAAATATCAAATACAAAAGACAGGTTTAAGGAAATTGTTTTTATAATTTCTGACTGTCACTCTAAGTGCTACCTGGCATTAAGCCCATAGCATGAATAATAAGACTTAAGTGGGAAATTTCACCTTTGGCATGGTACAATGATTTCAAAGTGCCACAATAATATTAATACATTTTATTAATCCATGCAACTGGTTTTGCACCACAAGATAAATATTCTGTTAAAATAAACGAGCTTGGAAAATATCTCTACAAAAATGTTTCCCAAGTAGGCAAACTATTCCAGGACAAGAAAACAAACAAATAAGTAAGGGATGTGGTTCAGGACTTCCTAAGCTATAAGGTCAAGAAACTAGACTCACAATTAAATCACAAAACATTAGAGAAGTGAAAGGGCCTTAGAGATCAAATAGACCCACACGTTTAGGGTGCAGAGACCAGGACAAAGAGCTTGTTAGTAGCAAATACAATTACTAGACTGTAGCCTAGCACTGCCCAATAAAAATATAATGCAAACCACATAAGGTGGATTTAAATTTTCTAGTATCCACAATAAAAATAAATAAAAACTAAACAGGTGATTTTAATTTTAGTAGTATGCTGAACTCAATATATCTAAAAGATAATTTCATCATAAAATCAGGATAAACCATTATAAATTAGAAATTTTATATTCTTGTGAATAATACTATCTTCAAAATCCAGCGTGGTTTTCAAGAGTATAGCACGTCTTAGTTCTGATCAGCATAACTGAAGTGCTTAACAGTCACATATGCCCAGTGGCCAGCGTACCAGACCACCCAGCTGGGCTTCAGCCTTTTACTGTTTCTTCACTCACCATATACACACTGCCCGTTGGGAAGGCATCCTCTATTTGCAAATAATTTTCTCCCATCTGTCAATAGCTGCCAGAACTATTCTATTCCAGTCTCAAACAAATAAAAATTACCTCTCTTACGAGTGCTATCTTAAGTGTATTTTTTAAAAAACTGTTTTATGGATTCCGATTATGTGGTATTTCATTAATCTACATTGTTCTTACTTATAAATAGGTTTTAAATTTCTACCTTTCGTAATGTTTATGAATCTGGTATTTCTGGCAATTTCTTCATGTGGAGTTCAACGTGAAGATATGTCACAGAGGCAAGAGGAACTTGCTTCAGTTTTGTAAGTCACTCGCATTATCATTCATTTAATTTTCAGAGACCACTGTCAGAGAATATTGTTTACATGAATTTAGATGGCTGAATCTATAAAGTGAGATTAGAATAGTTTTCCAAAGAAAACATGGCCCAGGAGTAAGATGATATGGTATAGGTTAAAAGGTTAGAAGCACACGAGTAGCTAAGTAAAGACACTGCTTATTATCATTAATATTCCAAAACTTTATACGGCACTTTTCTCTTGGGTGTCATAACACGTTCAAAGGCCATTTGAAATGTTGTACTGATAGACTGAATCAACGGGCAGAGTTTATGAGGCCATCACATTTCATTGCCTTCAATATCATCAGTGTCATTATCAGAAAATGGAAACTACAAGCTATTATGTATTAGGCATTGTAATAATTTTACATGGATTATTTTATTTACTTTTCACGGTGAGAATTGCCATAATTATTCTATGTACTTCATTTTATGCATTCTTTATAATAAAATCTTAAAAACATATAGTAAAGTTTAACATCAATATTTTAAAGATGAGAACATTTACCTGAAAGATTAGAAAGTATGTCCAAATCATATCCAGGAGGAAGAATTCAGAGACGTAACTTTAGAAGCGGTATCAGGAATAAAGTTAATTCAAAGTATACACTATTTCTCTTTTAAATTTGTCTAGTTAAAAAATTGATGATACATATATAAAGCCTTGTGTATGTTGGCCGACCTAGTGGTTTTATAAAATAAGCATGAAATATGAGTGTTTCTTCCCACGTTCACCATGGGAATTAAGTGATATAATAGATTATTGACCTGAAATACTGTACAAAGATCCTTTGACTATAGCAAACACTCTTTACATACATGTTAAAATAAAAGGGAATCCAATAACTACGGGCCCTAATATTTGTCAAAATTTTTAAATAGTCCTGAAAGGAGAAAACGATGCAATGAACATCGGTCACTTACACAGTGATTTAATCAGTCACATCTGCCTTATGGTGTCATTGTTATTCAGCCTTTATGTCATCATCGTGTCCAGAAGTATCTCATAAAAGTTTTCAAGGAGAAATATTAGGCAGAGACTTTCTCAGAAACCCCATCACAGCTACCATAATTCTCTTCTCATCTTTCTAAATACCTCTATTGTGATACAGAGACTGAATCACACGCTGAAACTGGAAATCATGATGTGGAAGGCTGGCTTGATGCTATATTCAGAAACACACAATATGGAAAAAATGCATAATTAAGGAAAAAACCTATTTCCAATGGATATTCTCTTCCAAATTCTCTCATCAACTTTCTTTGTATTGTCATTGCATTTAAATAAAGCATCTTTCCGGATGTGTTTTTTAAAGGTTTCCTTTTTGGTTCCATTGAGAATATGCTGCTTAACTCAGTCATGCTGCAACACATTGAAACTCAATAAAAGTACATTTTAGAATGGCTTAGTGAGATTATAGGCAATTGAACTTTACAAGCTTCATTTTATTTTAATGTAAATTGCCGTGCATTTTAAGATGCGTATTTTTCACCTTATTAAGCATATGATTCATTTGAAAAAAATGTTGTGTTTCTAACAAGGGTAGGTATATAATGAAATCTGATTTTTACTTTCTAAAGCAAACATAAATAAATTTGTGCATAAATATTTTTCTGGATCTAACTTAAACTATATTGTGTGGAGCAGAGGAAGCAAACTTTAGGGCAGGATTGTTCTTCCTTGATTTTATGCATGGGTCTCTCTCAACCTTCAGTTCTTGGCTTATCAGATTAGGCCTCATCATGACATTTGACCACATAATCATGTTTATTTTATTGTGAGTGCTTCTATAATTGGTAATTATACCATCTTCTGCTGCTAGAAGGCAGGGTCTCAGAAGGTAGAAAAACTCTAGGTCCCATTCACAGTTAAGTTCGGAGAGACCATGGATTTTCCCAACCCTAAGCAAATATTTCTGAATGAACAAATTGTGAGGTAAAAGTTATCTTTTGTTATTTTCAAGAAAATATTATCAAAACACCATTACACACAATTGCTGATAGCTTTTGTTTTATATAATAATTCAAGTCTCAAAAGAAAATGTTTTTGATAGGGTTTTTGTGTTCTTATTTGTTAGCTATTACACATTAATATCCACATGTGTCTATTTCCCAAATAAAGAATGGGTCTATTTTTAGGTTTTACACATTAATTTTATGGTAGGAATTTCAAGTTTTAAAGTAGTTCTTAAATAGCTTTAAAGATTTATATTGTCCTATAAGAAAAATTATTATTTCTTAGATTTTTTTCCCAGTTCTCTACAAGTTTTGATCAATTGAACTTTTTTCCTTTCAAGTGAATTTCAAATAAAGAATGCATATTTTTTTTCTATTCTGAAACAAATTTCAATGTCTTTATTACTAGTCTTCTAGAAACTGAAACAAAAAATCTGGAGATGGCATGGAGGATTATGGCAATACAAACAGAAATCAGAATATGCCTTGTCTAAAACATGATATGTAGGGGCTATATATCTTTGTAAGTTGATGGAAACTTCTGTAATTCTTATTATAAATTAAAAAATAAATATTCTATATATTTACAGGGTCTAATGTAATGTTTTGCTGCATATCTATTATTGGATGATTAAATCAAGCTAATTAATACATTCATCATCTCACATAATTATCCTTATTTTATAATGAGAACATTTAAAATGTATTATTTTACCAATTTTGAAATATATATATATATTACAGTATTGTTACCTAAGTCACCAGGCTATGCAATAGATCTCAAAAGCTTATTTCTTCTGTCTAACTAAAGCTCTATACCCTTCAACCAACTTCTCCCCATTTCCAACGCCTACCCCCCGGTAATCCCCATTCTACTCTCTTTTTCAATGAGTTCAAGATTTTTAGGGTCATCATGAAAGAATCTTCTTATGTAATTTAGCACATACATAAGCCTTCAGGTATCAGCCTTGGTCATTCTGTGTATCTAAGAGCATAAACTCTCAGAGGGCATGGTCCATGGATTATCATTGTTGTATTCTTCTCAGCAGCCCATAATAAGTATGAAATGAGCACTTAGTAAATAATTTTAAGTGTATGAATACAGACTTATGTTAAAAACGTAACTTTGCATTACTTATTTAGAAAAAAAGCAATGTATTAATAATAAATAATGCCAATCTTTAGAGACTATATTACTATCAACAAGTTAACTCTCTTAGAAAGAGTATTATAAGAATAATCCACCAATTAAATTTATATAAACGCCAGGTTGCTTCACTCGGTTTCAAGACTTACTTTGCAATGTGAAAGCTGGCCAGCCATACGTGATCAAAGAAAAGACGAATAGACGGCAAAAGAAAAGATACAGTAGTTATTAATTTGTCTCCCTTACTGGAGAAAAAAATAACAATTTTGTCAGTAGATTTATCATCCTATATGAACGGTAAAACATAAATATCATAGCAAGCTGTCACCAACTCAATTCTAAAATCATTTATCATGTTTCTATTTTGTACAATCAACTAAATGCAAGAGACGGACAAAACTCAGTGTGATCAAATCCTTCACTTATTTGATTTTAGTCTATACGGTGTGATGGATATGTAGACTACGAACTATAAGAAATGCAACTATGAAATGACCTAAATACAAAAGAGCCATTCTGTGGAATAGAAAATGCAGCATGTAGGTATGAGTTTAATAGGAAATTTTATGGAACATCAATAACTTTGTGGGGCTATGATAAAGGCTAATGGCCAAATAGAAAAGTTGTAGCCATTACTGTGTTAGGCTCTTGGGGTCATCTGAAGGCCATAAGGTAATGTGATGGTCAAGTTCTTAATAGAATATAGGTGGCAGCCTAAATTTGTGATCAGAAACCTCAACTGTAATCAAATATAGAAATCTCAGAATAGAACTTTCTACCAACACACCTACTCCAATCTGTACTCTGCTTTTCCTTATTTCCTATCTGTATGAAGGAAGATGCAGAAGTTTGACTAGTGTTCCCCAAAATCCATGGGCAACCAGAGTCCTATCGCCTAATGAATTGTGATTTCTACTTTCCAGCAAAAACATAAATATGTTCTTTATTTAGAAATAGGATCTTTTTTTGTTTTGTTTTTCTTGAGGCAGAGTCTCACTTTGTCGCCCTGGGTAGAGTGCCTTGGCATCATAGTTCACAGCAACCTCAAACTCTTGAGCTCAAGTTATCCTCTTGCCTCAGCTCTCAAGTAGCAGGTGCCTGCCATAATGCGTGGCTATTTTTACAGATGGTGTCTTACTCTTGCTCAGGCTGGTCTTGAACTTCTCAGCTCAGGCAATCACCTGCCTCGGCCTCCCAGAGTGCTAGGATTATAGGTACGAGCCACTGCACTGACCATAGAAATAGGATTTTTTTTTTTTGTTTTAATAGTTTGGTGTCATTGAAGGTACAAAGAATTAGGTTACACTGATTGCATTTGTTACATAAAGTCCCTCTTACCATTGTGTCCCACCCACGAGAGGTGTGCCATACACTGTAATCCCCAGCCCCCTCATTCCTCTGCCCCTCACTTTGATTGATTTGAGTTTTTCTCTTAGGAGGATATGAGAAACAAGAATCTCTATAAACACAATTAGTTAAGAGTCTTGAGATTATTTCCTTTGTTTATGATGTAGGCCAAGTTCTAAAAATGTGTCCTTATAAGATTAGGAAAGGACACAGGCACACAGAAGACAGACAAGAAGAAGGCACAGATGTGCAGATGAAGGCAGAGACGGAAATGCCAAGGAACACCCAAGATCTCCAGCAACCATCTGAAACCGGGAGAGACGCACAGCACAGTTTCTATCCCTGAGCCTTCAGAGGGAACCCATCCTGCCGACACCTTGATTTCAGACTTCAGCCTCCTGAACTATGAAAGAGTAAGTTTTGCTTGTTTTAAGCCACTCAGTTTATGGCGATTTGTTGTAGAAGCCCTGAGAAACTAGTACAGAAGATGAGCCCCAACAAACAGCTAAGATTAAGAGTTTCATTATCCAGCTTCTACCCTGCATTACCCAAATTCCTGCCTCTTAAAAATAGAGACTTCAACTTCTCTACAAATAGTATTTCTTTTATTTCTTCCATTTCTACAGGCTTCCTCTCTAATCAAAGGCCTACACTAAATTATCTACTAAATATAAATTATATATATACAAAATTTG
This sequence comes from Galago senegalensis, assembly GCA_963575145.1. NCBI lineage: Eukaryota > Metazoa > Chordata > Mammalia > Primates > Galagidae > Galago > Galago senegalensis. The sequence continues at coordinate 7,849 of CAUYTI010070520.1, read as the reverse complement.
CACTATATGTATATGTGTAAATATATACATGTAAGTCTTTGGCATAGCAGAGTGTCTTGTCATCCAAATTAGATGGAAGGATCTTATTTGTAGTTTAGGTAGGCAAAAAGGTTGGCAATGTTAGTACCTATTAGGCAAAACATCAAATAATCTGGCCACATTTTTCTTCACATTTTTGTTTAATGTGAAACACAACTCTTCTACTCAGTTGAGCTAAATGAGAAATGATCACCCCCCAAAAAAACCTCATTTTCTAAGTACCATATTTTCAGATATATCATTGGTGTTTAAAGAAAACTTCAACATCACAAAATATCGTCTTTTCAAAATGCCTTTCTCGGAGAACATTAGGTGCACTTGATATAATGTGCTTGGTGTTTTTCAGTCCTGCCATATATTTAAGACTTATGTAGTCATGAAATTTTTCTTGACTAATCAGAGCCTACAGCAACATTTTCTCTATGACAACCTGCATACTTGATGGTGGTATATCTGGGGATGGGCAGGAAATAGTGAGGTGTTCTTCAAGAAAGAAAGCCAATAGTTTCATCAGATGAAATAAAATCAAAATGTCAACAGAAAATTAACAAAGATATTTTTGCAATATAAATTTCAATAACCCCAATGTCTCTCAGAAAACAAAAATCTCATAACTATAACTTGGCTAAAACCTTCGTCATATTAATAACAACTAATATTTGCATGCAAAAATATTAATATGTGCCAGATATTATTCAAAGCTGTTTTATACATATTCACTCACCATTCCAACAATAATGAGCCATGGACACTGTTATCATTCCTTTTATTGATGTGGCAACAATAATGAAGAGGTTAAGCAACTTGTCCAATAAACCTCGGTAGGAAGTGTTAGAACCCAGGTTAGAACATAGGCAGCCCACTAAGGATAGTTAAAAGCAATTTTTCCTTCCAGGAAGCCTGGAAGAAAAAACAGCTGATTGAGAAGCCCAGGCGGTTCCACCAAATACAGACTAGACAGAATCCTGCACTAATAGAAGACCTGCCATTTCCAGGAGGCAGTTTATATCACTAATACAGAGAAGGGGGCATCAAGCTGGCAGCTTGACATGATCAAACATTCAATTTCTAGAGTTATCTCATCTTGTTCTGATTCCACACTCACCAAACAAAGTCTGATTTGAATTTGGCTTCCAATATCATGTGCATACAAGATGTGTTGGCCAGCAGAATGAACTATAAATTCCATTAACAAGTTTATTTCTCATCAGATAGGAATAAATTGGCATTCTGGTTTCATACGTCAGTCTCAATGTACACTTCATTTGCGTGTGTAAACTCTCTTGAGTCTGGCAAATACTGGCAGAATGATAAAATCGTGTTTCTGATAAGCAGAACTGTGGCTTAGACTGGGATGGATTTCAAAAGCAATGGTCGCTGGTGAGACCTCTCTTTTGGATGACTCAGGCAACTCTCCTTAGTAAATCCCCACTAGCTTGATACGGGCTATGCCCCTCTTTCCATAATATTCCAGGCTGTATCACATGGTCTAAGTCATAGAATTAAAGGATTAAAAAGTTCAGGGTTTATAGAGATTTAGAGATTTCCTCCTTGCTATCTGCTGCTGGAATGTTCTCTAAAATATCACTTTCGCTTTCAAACAGATCTTCAATCAATGCTTAAGTTCCCCTAGAGGTTTCTACCATCTCCCAAGGATAGATACTCTTCTCATTTTATAGAAAATGATAGATTTGAGCCAGATATGCTTCCTTCATACTTGCAAACATAGTTAGGGACTGCCTGAGCCAGGCCTATTCTTCTTCCACATGACAAATGGGCAGGATCAGAAGAAAATTCACATAGCCTCATGAGCCTGCTCTTCTCAGAGCTAAGCATCTCTAACTTCTTCAAACATTCTTCAAATGGTTCCCCAACATTCAAAATGCCAAAGTTTTTATCTTGTCGATTCACTTCACTTTCCTTTTTATAAATCTGTTCCTGTTAAACAAACTACTTCTTAGGGTACATACCACTTGTGAGTGTACCAAGAAATGTTCTACTGTAAACTATCTAGAATGAAGAACATTTCCTAGATAATCTACTCCTCCTCCTGGGTTAAAATGGGCATATTAAGGGCACATAATTAAAATGAAATGAAAAGGTGTTTTTTTTCACCAATGCCAAAGGATGTCCACTTCTCTTTAATCCATCTCATATGCTATTTCTACACCCCACTATACTCATGTACCTTGATTTTACTTCAGTAATTAAGCAAGTGGGACTTGAAAAATGTATGTAGATATTTGGGTTTGATGAGGTCAGTAACTAATGCTTTTCTTCTCAAGAGTTTAGGATCAAGTGAGAGACACACATATAAAACAAGCAGTTAGAGATCAAACTATCAGTTCTATTACTAACAGAAAGTGAAGGGGAGGATGTAAACGATTTGTGTATCAGTAGTAGGCTTCAACACAGAGTCTCAGAATTAGAATTCTCCACCAAAGGAATAAACTCAGGCCTCTTCATTCACGGCACAGAGAAGCAAAACCAAATCTTGTGCTTCCGATAGGCAGCGGCTATACAAAATAAGGACTGGCAGAAAAGACCAAACTATCCAGGGGTCCTCAAACTTTTAAAACAGGAAGCCAGTTCACTGTCCCTCAGACTGTTGGAGGGCTGGTCTGCAGGCCTGGGACATGTCGGCTGCTAAGCAGGACAGGCAGTGAGGCAAAAAGACCTGGCAGCCGGATAAATGTCCTCAGCAGGCTGCATGTGGCTCTTCCGTGCAGTATTTCCAATTAGAGTGTAAGATTAAGAAAAGTTGGGGGGGTTCAAGGAAAGTCTTGCCTTAGAGAAATCACAATAAGAACATCCTTAATATTCCCCCAACTTACTTTCTGAACACATAAGGCTTAACCACTATGTTTTTGTCAAATAGGGCCATGCTATCGTGGCCTTAGGTGAGAAATCTTGTAGAGCCCTGGTCTTCGTTCGTGTGTGCTGCTATAACAAAGTGCCACAGCCTGGGTGGCTAGACAACAAACGTTTTGAAACATCTTTCGTGGTTCTGGAGGCTGGAAGTTCCAGGATCAAGGCACCAATAGATTTGGTGTCTGGCAAAGGCCAACATCCTGACTTTCAGAGGACCACCTTTCTGTATCCTCAGACTCTATTCCCATTTCTGAGGACAGCATTATCTGGACCTAATTAACTCCCACATGCCCCACCTCCAAATAGTATCACCTTAGGAATTAGGGCTGCACTGTGAGAATTTGGGGGACACAAACATCCTATCTACAGCAATTATCCCTCCACTCTCAACTTTACATGGGTATTTCCAGGAGCAATGATGGCTGGAAGGCAGGGCTGAGCTGGGTTCTCCTCCCTTTTAATGTAGTCTCAGGGTTTTTATACATGATCTCTTTAGCAGGATAGGTGAACTGTTTACTCAGGGGTCCATGAAGAAAGAAGCAGAAACTTCCAAAACTCTTACAAGCCAGATCTAGAACTATTTTAGTATCAATTCTACCATACATTACTGGCAATCATCCCAGACCATCTTAGATCAGATGGAGGGGACATAGATCTGATATTTTAATGAGAGGAATGCCAAAGGATGTCCACTTCTCTTTAATCCATCTATCTGTTGGCCACAAATTGCAATTCTCCTATTTGCCAACACATTCATTCCCTCCTAAAGCCCCCCAAGCCTCATCTCATTGCTGCACCAGGTTCAGGCTTAAGATATAAGATCTCATCATCTAAATCAAGAGTCAGTCTAGAAGTAGCTTTCTGTGTTATCCTTTGGAGTTTGTTTCTTTCCATATCTACAAGCTGTGAACTGAGTGACAAGTTGGCTACTGGTTACACATCTAACAGACAATGATTAAATAAGAATAGGATAAGCATGATTAATTCAAAACCAAGTTCAATTGTTGTGTTCCTCAGTATTTTCCCCCTGCCCATTCTTGGTGATGCTCTCGATGCCAGGTAGAATCAGGAGTTTTTAAGTAGCTGTATACGGAGCAGCTTCCTACTGGTAAGGGTGTAAATTCCTTTACCAATTCAGCAACTGAATTGGTTCAATGCTGCACTTACTCTTTAAAGATTATAGCACTGACCCAGCATGTCAAAAGTTTAGAAATCATGCCATCTCTGCTTCTATAGTAATTACCTCTGGAAAACTGTGTTCCCAGATTAAGTACTTCTGAGTGTCCCATAAGATCACAGCAGAGGCTTGCTGATACCAAATAAAAGAAAAAAGTCATTTCTAATTTTGGCCTCTCTTGCTTTACAGTCTATGTTAATAATCAAGAATTTAAATTGAGTGGTTTATCAGACCTGAAATAAAAAGAAATATCCCTCAGAATCTACAGCTGAAGGTGTCAACTGCCTCATTTTCTCCACTCTCTTTTTTTTATATTTATTTATTTTATTTTTATTTATTTATTTATTAGTAAATCATAGCTGTGTACATTAATGCAGTCATGGGGTATAATGTGCTGATTTTATATACAATTTGAAATATTTTCATCAAACTGGTTAACATCTCCACTCTCTTAAAAAAAAAAAGGAACAAACTCATTCCTAAAGCTTGCCAATATTGTCAACTGTGTAATATTTTTTAATATATACGGGATTATTCTCACTGCTCATCTTACACGTGAAGTATTTTTTATCTTAAACTGAAAAAAAAATGTACGTACTTACTAGGAATAGGTAGTCTCGGATCAAAGATTTGAAGCCCAAATAAAAAGATAAAAATAAAGATTATCGCAGTTTAAACTTACCTATCTGAACTGGCAGCTGTCTGGGAAGTAGCTAAAGCAGGAAACAGCTGGAATGCATAATTTTGCCTTTATACCTAATTTAGAGTGCCCTCCCTTGACTTCGCCCAGGCTTGTTTCCCACCTGTGGGCTCTGCTTGTTGATGAGCATCCAGAGATCTTAGTGGGATGGGTAATTGCCCAATTTTCTTTGCCCTGACCTCTCCTCTCATGTCCTGTCTTACCTCTCTCTCTTACCCAGGGAGAGTTGTCAGGTTCATTCAGGGGTGCCCTTCTAGGAGAACTTCTCTTTCAGACATTGTCAATTATACATGTTTGATCTTTCCCTCAATCCAAACCCTCTTGCCCTGAATATTAAAGAATTCCTCAAAGTTTCTCACAGGTGGATGGCACACTACAATAGCGTCCAGCGGTAACATTGAGCGTCCTCTTTTAATGTAGTCCTCCAGTTATTTTACTAAAGATTTCAAAGTGAGGAAAATGTATTATTTGGACTGAGACTGCCATCTTCAATAAGAAATCTATACTTTTTCTGGTGAAAACTCAAAAATTATGTTTAACAACTCTGTATTTCACCAAGCCTTTATGAAATGTTTACACATATACCTGATCCATTACAATTTTGATCTCACAAAGTGAGACCTTGTCTTTATAGAGCATAATGCCACCCATATACTATCTCTTCATTCAAATTTTGCTAATATGGCATGACATCATTATTTAAAAAAATACTTATTCAGTTAAATCAATTTCATCAAGTGCCTCCTCCTTTGTTCTCATCTAATTAACTTGTATATATTTGTTGTAATTTCATTTTTAAGGGCTGATCTGGAGACTTTACCAACCTTTTTCCTAACATTATCAAAATCTGCCTGAGGAGAAAGGGTATTTGGGGGGAGCTCACCTAATGTGCATGATGCCATGGTACATTTCAAAACTATTAAGAAATGAGTATAATTGTGACGGATGTGTTTTAGTTCAGTGTAAATATTTCACATTGTATATCGAAGCAGTACCCTGAACCCCATAAATGCACCAATGTACAAAGTTATGATTTAATAAAAAATACTTTTAAAAAATTACACGTCTATCCTGTGCTTATCCCTTTGGCTTTTAGAACTTATCAGATAACATACCACCTGTGACTAGGCATGATGGCTCACACCTATCATCCCAGCTCTTAGACCAGGACTTCAGAAACAACATGGGTAACCTACCAAGATCTCCCTCTTTGCCAAAAATATTGAAAAAAAATTAAAATAGGTGATCAGGGCATAGCAGCAGTATGTAGTCCGAGTTTCTCAGAAGGCTGAGTGGGGAGGATTAGTTGAGCCCAAGAGTTTTCAGATTGCAATGAGCTGTCGACCCCACCATTTCATTCTAGTATGGGAGACAAAGTGAGACCCTGTCTTTAAACAACAACAATAACAAAAAAGGAAAAATAAAACATGCTTAAGTACAAGATACTTTCTGAAAGATGAGTATCCTGCACTTGCAGTCTGAATGGCCCTTTCAGAACAAGGCCTACCTATAAGAATCCTAAGTTTAGAAGCAAGGACTTGGCCCTATAACTTAACAAGTCAGTATAGATCTGTCAACTGTCCACATCTCCCGTCCTAAAGGGTAAGCGTCTTCAGAGCAAATACAATCACATCCTCTTTTGTTACACCCAAGTCTTTCACAAATCGTTAGGCCTAGAGTATGCATCGAATTCTTACAAATAAAATAATAGAACATTTCCACAAAGGAAAAATCCAATTTATATTTCCATGCTATATATTTCCACATATTTAACTCAACTGCTTCTTTTTGAATTCTATGTTATGAGAAACTATTAGTGGTACTTAATTCTACAGACTTGAATTACTTGATGAGGAGATCAATAGCATTACATCTTTGTCAAATAATAGCATATGAGCAAATGTTTTCTGAGTATTATCAAAATGAGGAAAATGATTCTTGAGAATCTTAATCATCTCTCTATTTTGTTTCTGTTTCTGATGCCAAAAAAGATTTAGGAGATGAGAGCAAAGAGATGAGAAGGAAAGAGAGCTCCATCACAAGACTTCTTTCACCAAATGATTTTTTTCCTTTTAAATGTTCTTTTTTAGCCTAGCAGGACTGAGGTATTTTGACACATAAAAAATGCATATGCTCCAAGTATATAAGTGATTTGATATACTATATCTGTTGTGAAATGATTTCCATAATTATTTTGCTTCTGTTTATATTTTTAGAACAAAGCCTATCCCTTTCCACTCCCAGAATCTGCATATCTACTCAGAACTGAGTTATAGTTATCAATTTTCTCATCCACCCAGTCTATTAGGATTATGTTAACATTCTGAAAACTACTAACATCATTCAATTTCCTTATCTACCTGTATGTTTGGGCTGCTGTCTGTCTTCTATTGAATAACTGTTTCTTAGATCCTAAAATGGTCCTAGAATTCATTTGACCTCAGTATTCTCACTTTATCATGCATGTCCCAATTTCACTTTCTTTCCAGTGTTTTATGAAAGTCACTATCCAGTTTTCTCTTCTTGGCACCCACCTAACAACATCTGTCCTGCTACCTCCTACAAATTTCTCTGGGATAACATAAGGCTCTAGAACATAATGTTGAGGGACAAAGTCGCCTATCTCTAGGTAAATATAACAACAATACTATTAATTTTTTCCCAGAACCAGAAAGAAGAGTTCTTGCTCGAAATTTTTCAGAACTAGGCTCGGCGCCTGTGGCTCAAGTGGCTAAGGCGCCAGCCACATACACCCAAGGTGGCAGGTTCGAATCCAGCCCAGGTCCACCAAACAACAATGACGGCTGCAACCAAAAAAAAAAAAAAATAGCCAGGCATTGTGGTGGGCACCCGTGGTCCCAGCTACTTGGGAGGCTGAGGCAGGAGACTCGCTTGAGCCCAGGAGTGGGAGGTTGCTGTGAGCTGAGATGCCATGGCACTCTACCCAGGAGGATAGCTTGAGGCTCCTGTCTTTAAAAAAAAAAAAAAAGAAAAAGAAATTTTTCAGAACTCATTTCTTCTTCTATAAGCCACTCCTTTCTCATTTCTTCTTTTGCCAATGC
>CAUYTI010070519.1:0-24657 GCA_963575145.1 Galago senegalensis | reverse complement strand
ACTCCTTCCATCGCCCATTAGAAGGAAGGGAATTATTCTGACTTGTGTTAATAAAAGATAGGACACAGAAATAGCACCTTTAGAAGCTGTCTCCATCACCCTAGGGGAAAATCCTGGCTGACACTTCGGTCTTGCCTTTCTGTTCACTTTCCCTTGTTGCAATGCAAATGTCAACTCCATACTCCTCCAAACTTCAGACTGTACGCGTTCCATTCTTTATCTTTAACTTCCCTCAGGACAGTGTGCACGTTAGGCATCTCTGTGATTGCAAGTGCCCGTCTGTCTTCTAGAAGTGACTGAGTTCCTACAGTTCTAGGCCTGCTGACATCTGATCCCCAGGTCCCACAGTTCTGGGCCCGCTCACATCTGATCCCCAGGCCCCCGGTTCTGGGCCTGCTGACATCTGATCCCGAGGTCCCACAGTTCTGGGCCCGCCCTCATCTGATCCCCAGGTCCCCGGTTCTGGGCCCGCCCACATCTGATCCCGAGGTCCCACAGTTCTGGGCCCGCCCGCATCTGATCCCGAGGTCCCACAGTTCTGGGCCTGCCCGCATCTGATCCCGAGGTCCCACAGTTCTGGGCCCGCCCGCATCTGATCCCGAGGTCCCACAGTTCTGGGCCCGCCCGCATCTGATCCCGAGATCCCACAGTTCTGGGCCTGCTCACATCTGATCCCGAGGTCCCACAGTTCTGGGCCTGCCCACATCTGATCCCGAGATCCCACAGTTCTGGGCCTGCTCACATCTGATCCCCAGGTCCCACAGTTCTGGGCCTGCTGACATCTGATCCCGAGGTCCCACAGTTCTGGGCCTGCCCACATCTGATCCCGAGGTCCCACAGTTCTGGGCCTGCCCACATCTGATCCCGAGGTCCCACAGTTCTGGGCCTGCCCGCATCTGATCCCCAGGTCCCCGGTTCTGGGCTTGCCCGCATCTGATCCCGAGGTCCCACAGTTCTGGGCCCACCCACATCTGATTCCGAGGTCCCACAGTTCTGGGCCCGCCCACATCTGATCCCCAGGTCCCCGGTTCTGGGCCTGCCTGCATCTGATCCCGAGGTCCCACAGTTCTGGGCCTGCCCGCATCTGATCCCCAGGTCCCACAGTTCTGGGCCTGCCCACATCTGATCCTGGACTCTCATTGCCAAAGTCCCTCTGTGATCCAGCCCAAGTTAAGAGCTGTTAGGAAGTTTCAATCTCCCTCAAGCCCTCTATTTCAAGAGGGTGGATTTTACCTTTAATACACGTATGTGATTGTGGAGGAATGAACATCAGACTTACAAGCACAGTCTCTGGTTCTTAACACATCAGAAGAAATGCTGAGAGTAAGACGTTCCCATGGCAAGCCTAGAGATAGCTTGTAACTTGGAGGCAAGCCCCAAGGAAGTCAGTATTCCAGAATGGGATAAGATCAGTTACTCAATAGTAAGCAGGGTTAAACCTTAAATATCTTATGGTACGTCATTGCGGGAGTTGTGGAGAAAGTCGGTAGTTTCCTTTCTGTGGCCTTTCATTATTCAGCATTCTTCACCCCTGTTATCCCCTAATAAATAGCCACTGCAAGAGTTGTTCAGCCTCTCCTGCACCTCTGGTGAGCCTCACCTCTTATAAGCTTGTAATTTAAATCTGCATCCTGGCTGTTTCCTTCCTGCGGCTCTACATGTGATAATACAAATTAGGTTAAAGTCCAGAGATAAAATGAAAATCCGTTCTTTTAAAATAACCTATTAACTCTGCAGTCAGGTGGAGATCTTCTTGTATCTATTAGGATTAAGGTTGATTGTGTTTGTTAGGTCATTGATAATGTCCCTAACAATGTTAGCTCATTAGGTCATCGTCCTAATTCTTATACTTCATTACTTCTTCCTTCTTACTATAATTATAGTTTCCTCATAAAGATCTTTTTACAATATATAAAAACTACCCAAATTTAACTGTATATGTAACACAGCAGTTACAAATTTCCTTCAAATTTCAAGTTTATTTTATTTGCTAAATACTTTATAAAATTATTATATAAAACTGAATGCTCCATTTTTTATTACTTGAAAATTGTCAGCCAGGACTGGAGGCTTCTAGCACTCTGGAAGTAATCCTTGTAATTCTAGCACTCTGGGCGGCCAAAGCTGGAGGATCACTTGAGCTCCGGAATTCAAAGCAGCCTGGGCAAAGTAAGACCCTGGCTGTACTAAAAATAGAAAAATAGTAGCTGGTCATGGTGACATGCACATGTGATCTTCACCAGGTGGGAAACTGAGGCAGGAAAATTGCTTGAGCCTAGGAGTTTGGGGTTGCTGTGAGCTAGGCTGAAGCCATGGTGCTCTTGGTTGGGTGACAAAGTGAAACTCTATGTCAAAAAAAGTCATGGCTCGGCACCTGTGGCTCAAGTGGCTAAGGTGCCAGCCACATACACCTGAGCTGACAGCTTCAAATCCAGCCCAGGCCCACCAAACAACAATAACGGCTGCAACCAAAAAATAGCCAGGCATTGTGGCGGGTGCCTTTAGTCCCAGCTACTTGGGAGGCAGAGGCAGGAGAACTGTTTGAGCCCAGGAGTTGGAGGTTCTATAAGCTATGATGCCATGGCACTCTACCCAGGGTGACAGCTTGAGACTATGTCTCAAAAAAAAAAAAAAGTCATGATTTTAATTTTTTATTGTTTTATTTATTTTTTTTTTTTTCTGGCTGGGGCTGAGTTTGAACCTGTCACCTCTGGCATAAGGAGCTGGTGTGCTACTCCTTTAAGCCACAAGCACCACCCTTTTTTTATTGTTTTAATTGACAGATAACATAGTATGTTTTTATCTTCTACAACATAATGGTTATATATGTACATACATGTGTGTGTATATATATATATACACACACACATATGATGGAACAGTTAAATCTTATGGAGTTATCTGTAAAAATTAAAAACAGAAGTACCATATAGTCTACAAATTCTACTATTTGGTTTATATCCAAAAGAAATGAAACCAGAATGTTGAAGAGATACCTGCCTATCATGTTTAGCACAGCACTATTCACAGGAGCCAAGACGTGAATCTGCCTAAGTGTCCATCAACAAGTGAGCAAATAAAGGGATTGCGTTATAGCTACAAGGTAGAACACTATTCAGGCATAAAGAAGAATGCCGTGCATTTCTTAATCTTCGTGTTAGCTGGCTAAGTATGTTTAGGGTCACTTGTAACCTTGTTATTAAGGGAAAGTGAATTAAACCAGGAACTGAGCTGGACTTTTAAAATGTTCATCTATTCTGCAAGTTAGGAAGTTGAGTATGAGTACTCTTATTTGCAATAGAAATTTAAGTCTCGAAGACACAAGTAACTTGAATACATTTTCACAAGTTAGTTCCATAACTGAAATTGAATCTTTGTTTGGCCCAGTCTAGGGTGATGTTTATTCCAAAAAAAAAAAAAAGGACTTGATATTTTTTACATAAAACTCAGTTAGTCAGATCAGTAAGTTTCTTGCCAAATAAATCCTTCCCGGCCTTTGAGAGATGAATTCACAGGCTGTCCTGCGCTAGTACATTCCAGAAAACCAGAGGCTGGTTTTTAATGCCATCTAAGTAGTCAACTGTTTGCTCACCATTTGGTCTTTTCCTTATGTCATAGTTGGTTTGTGTTGCTATAAAGGAATCCCTCAGGCTGGATAATTTATAAAGAAAAGAGGTTTATTTGCCTACAGTTCTTCAGGCTGTATAAGAAGCTGGAGCCAACATCTGCTTCTAGTGAGGAACTCAGGCTGTTTCCACTCATGAGGAAAGACACAGGGATCCAGGTGTGCAGAGCACACAGAGAGTGAGGAAGCAAGAACTTGGGGGAGGTGCCAGGGGCTTTTTAACAACCTCCATAACTGGTGTTTACAAACTACTCATGGTATAGTATTCTCTGAACAGTAGGCCTACTGTTCAATCCAGCAACCCACTTCACCTGCACTCCAATGTTTATAGGAGTGCCATTCACAATGGCAAAGATGTGGAAACAGCCCAAGTTCCCACCAACACATGACTGGATTAATAAAATGTGGTATGGGCATGTAAAGGAATACTACGTAACAACGAAAAATGGCGACAGCTTGGATGGATCTGGAAACTATTCTTCTAAGTAAAATATCACAGAGAAAGTAAACACATGTACTCAATACTATGTTGGAACTAATGGTAAACACTTAAGTACACATAGGGAACTAAATCTCAATGAAAATCGAGCTGTGAGGAGAGAAGGGGAGGGGTGGGTAAATTCATACCTACTGGGGACAGTGCATAGTATCTGGGTGAAGGGCACAGTTATAACTTTGACTGAATTTGCAAAAAAAAAAAATACATATATATATACACACACACACACACACACACACCCACACGTATATATATATATGAACAAACTATGTCACCCTTAAGTTCAAGCTAAGGTTGTCCTTCACTTGCTTTTAAGATGCTTTGTCATTAGTATGTAGAAATGCATCTAATTTTTTAATTAGCTTTAAATTTTTTGTTTCATCTTGTTTTTGGTCATCATTAGTGGTTTTTGCAGTCATCATTTGATTGTACTGTACCTTAGAAAAGTGTTAGGAGGGCAGATCTCGTGTTATTAATTTTTCTTATTACAATAAAAAAGAAAGACGTTTTTATTTTATTATGCGTTTGGCATAATGGGGGTATGTTATAGAAATTTGCCAATTTTCAAATAGCTTCCTTGCAACTAGGCACATTGAGACTGGGGAGAGAAGATGCCAGGCATCTCTGGCTGTTGGGATCTTCCCAAAAACATCCTTTTGGGGACACAGGGAGTCAGCAAGAGGGTTCTGGACCCCACGAGGAGGACAGAAGCAGTGGAGAACTGGCAAGTGGTTGCGTGTGTTCTTTTGGTCTAATACTGCTGCTAGCTGGAAGTACAGCAGCAGTGAGACTGCAAACTGGAACGGCCTTACCTGTGAGCTGTTCTGTTTTTCTTGAACTTGGCACTGAGTTGAACTACCCTGGGAGAACTTGGACAAGAGTGCAGAGGATTTTAAGTGTTGTCCAGGGCCCCAGACTGAGCTGATGAGCTGGACGGAGCTGATAGTGTTGGGCTGTGGGATGCATGGACCACTGTGGGAGAACTACCCTGGCAAGCTCCGCCCTTAGGGTTGCAGAATGAGGATTAGGCAGGAGACCTTGGGTGAGTAACCTAGTGACTGAGCAGCCTAAAGGCGGGGACTGAGACGTCTTACAGCCCTGGCCCTCAGGGGCATAGAGTGAGACTGATTTTGGCACACTGGGTAAGTGAACAGCCACTTCAGGAGTGATCCAAGTGACAAATACTTTCCTGAGAAAGTTTCTGCTTAGCCAAGGTTAGCAGTTTAAAGTGCCTTTTACGCAGGCTGAGGTGAGAGTTATGCTCTCCACCCTGTATGGTTTGAGTAATCAGCCGAGGTCTCCAGTCTCCATCTCATACAGCTGTATCAGCATTGAGATTAACATCTCATACCCCAGAAGGTTGCCTGCTGCCCAGACACTATTCAGCCAGATATATAAACTGCTTTGTCTTTGTTTTTGTTTATAATGTCAACATTTTCCCTCTAGATTTCTCCTTTTTTCTTTCTTTTCCTTCTTCACTTTTCTAGTTTAAATATAGTTTTCCATTGTTGCCTTCTTTAATAATCAGAACTTCATTTTTGCTACTGTTTCTACCCCTATGATGTGTTTTTTTCCCCCAATTTTATCTCATAAAGTTTTCTGTTTGCTTGTTTTGGTTTAATTTATAGTATTTTTGTCTTTCCTCTCTACTTGGTAGAGGTGGGGTACTGTGTCTGAACAGGCTGGCAAAGAGCTGCTGACCTCAAGGGAACCACCCAGCCCAGCACCCCCAGAAGTTGGGGGGTTTTAAGGTTGGGGCGAAGTACCTTACTGTACCCCTACATCGCTCTTGTCTTCCTCTTTCTATGCCGCTGTTCTTTTTGTCAATATTCCCTTTTACCTCCTCTCCTTTCTCCTATTTTCTATTCTTTCTTTTTCCTTTTTTTCTCCTCAATCTTCTCATCCTTCTGGTCCTGTACCAAAGGACTTGTTGAAACCCTAGTCCAGCGGCACGGTAATTTAAAGAGCAAGTGGAAATGAAAGGAAAATTAGGGCAAGAAAACAGATAAAAGAAAACACTCATGAGGAAGAATCAGCAGAAAAGTCCTGGCAATGTTAAAAACCAGTCCAGAGCAATCCCTCTCCCCTAAGGGACCATGAGGTAGCTACTGCAGAGGATTTCCCCAAAACCTGTGGGACACTGCAAAAGCAGTTCTGAGGGGAGAATTTATCGTTTTAGATGCCTACATTAGAAAAACAGGAAGCAAGTGCATCAACAAACACATAAGTCATCTTATGGAATTGGAAAAAGAAAAACAGTCTAAGCCTAAACCCGGCAGAAGAAAGGAAATCTCCAAAATTAAATCACAGATTAATGAAATTGAAAACAAAAGAATCATTCAGAAAACTAATGAAACAAAGAGTTGGGTTTTTTTGAAAAAATAAATAAAGTAGATAAACCTTTGGCCAGATTAGCTAGAAAAAGAAAAGTAAAATCTCTCGCAACCTCAATCAGAACTGATAATGGGGAAATAACAACAGATGCCACAGAGAGCCAAGAGATGATCTCTGAATAGGACCCCAAAATCTGGACCCAGAATTCGACAATATGAAGGAAATGAAACAATATTTGGAATCATACTCTCTCCCTAGACTTAGCCAGGGAGAAATGTGTCTCCTGAACAGACTAATTTCAAACACTGAGATTAAAGAAACAAAAAAATCTTCCAACAAAAAAATGCCCTTGTGGGGATCATGCCTATGATTTATCCTATTAGGGTACATGCGAATTTGTCTAAAGGTCGAATATAAATGTCTTAACAAAACAATTACGAGAAAGACATAATGGCTATGTTAGCCAGTTGGATGACAGTTTTTCAAACTGTATGTGGAAGCAACACACTGTATCCTATGATAGAATTATTGTACACAATTATGATCTAATAAAAAGAAATGGTAGCTTAAAAAAAAAAATGCTCTGGTCCTGATGGCTTCACTCCAGAATTCTATCAAACCTTCAAGGAAAGGCTTATTCCCGTACTGCAGAAATTATTCCAAAAAATTGAGGAGGAAGGATTCTCCCCCAGCACTTTCTATGAAGCAAACATCCCCCTGATACCAAAACCAGGATAACTTCTTAACCTGACTTACAAGCCTGAAGTTATTCGTGCCTTGTTAAGAATCACACTTTATATTATTTTGCCCCTAGCTTGTCACATCGTTCACTGTGACTTTCTTTTTGTTCTTGAAACATGACAAGTTTCACTCGAATATTGAGATTTTGTGTTCCTAATCCCAGAATATCCGTGCCTACCTTTGTCGTTTGGTTGACTCCTTCTGACCATGTAGATTTCAACTAAAACATCATTCCTCAGACTCATTCTCGACAATGTAATTGAAATGATCTTGATACATCTTAACATGATTTTTGAGTATTAAAATTCCGCACTATCTCTCAATTGGTTTCAGAATAATCCCTAAGATTAGCCTAGCAAGACAATTAGAAGTTTGAATTTTCTTCTAAGTATAATGAAAACAAAACATAAGCAAAAACGTGAACTTAATTCTTTATCTTTTAACCAATTCACTCTGCCTGTTAGATGAAGAATGAATTGGATAAGCCCAAAGCAGAACAACAGAGGAGCGGCTACATTTTAGGTGATACAGTATCAAAGACCAAGTTCATTGTAGTAGAGAGACAAAGAAATGAAATGGTTTGGAAATGTAATAAAAAAAAAAAACACAGCATACAGATCTAGAAGCAAGATTGAATTGGAGCAGTGATAGACAAATAAATTGAAGATAAACATAGATTTTTGGCTTTTAAAACCAGGTGGATTATAATGCCATTTGCTGAAATGAAGAATCATAAAACAGAATCAGGCACAATTAGAGATACCACATGTTACAGTTGAGTTTGGAATTGTGTGGAAAGATGAGAGATGGATGTAGAATTATGGATGTAGATAGTATTGAAAACCATGAGTCTTATTTTTGTTTGTTTGTTTGTAGAGACAGAGTCTGAATATATAATTTTTTTTGCAGTTTGGGGCTGGGGCTGGGTTTGAACCTGCCACCTCCAGCATTTGGGGCTGGTGCCCTACTCCTTTAAGCCACAGGCACTGCCCTCCATATATAATTTTTAAAGTAAACATAACATATTAGTCATAATTTTAAAGTATATGACATACAATGTCAATGTAAGTCTAATATTTGCTACCAATTTCTGTTCTGACAGTGAACTTTAGATAGAACTAACTAGATCCTATTTTCCTAATCATTAGCTTACCAAGAAATGCTGGGTTCACCGGCTTAGAAATCAACCCAGCGATAGGTTGGAAAGCATTGTTCATAGGCCTTACCTCCGGAAATTCCATCTCTGTGCTGACAGGATCGGTGTTGGCACTGGGCTTCTCTCGAGAAAAACAGAGAAAGAAGGAATTTATTTTAAGAAATTTTAATTGGCTTACACAGTTATGAGGGGTGACAAGTCTCAAATTCATAGGGCAGACCACCAGGCTAGAAATTCCGGCAGGAATTTTTTTAGACTTAAACTCTTTCTTTTTTGGGAAACATTATGTCTCAAGACCTTCAGCTGACTGGGCTGAGGCCCACACACATACGGGAGGTAATCATCTCTACTTGAAGTCAACTAATTATAAGTATTTGTAGCATCTATAAAATACATTCACGGCAACATCTGTGAATTGACCAAACAACGAGCCACATAGCCTCGCCAGACTGATAGATAAAATCAACCATCACGATCCATATTTGTCCATTAATTTGCTTTGCTGTAAGGAAACTAAGCAGTGGCCTGTGAAAGCCACGTGTGTGTGACTCTAGTTCCTTTTTCATCTTGAATTCATGTGGAAATGAGCATACCATTTAATACGGTATCATTAAAAATACATTAGCTAACATTATTTTAAAATCAGAATAGTCTGAGCCCTAACATACCGTAGGCATGACCACAGCTGCATTAACTGAGTGCAGTTATGCCAGCCTGGTGCCAAACTTTCTTGGATATTACTTTCCATGTGTAATATTTTTCCCCTTTGACATTTCTACATGCAACACCATTTTTCATGGAAAGGTACTTGGAAGGAACTATACGGGACAGAATCTGAGAAAGGTGATTACAAGGAGACGAGAGAGAGGAAATTAGTCACAGTAGAGGAGAAAAGCAGTCAGCTGCTTCTCATTCCATATCCATCTCCCTCTGCCACATATTTCCTCCTAATCGATACATGTGATGTCAACAGCACTACTGGGGAGAGGAAAGGACTAGAAATATAATCCGGGTCGAAATTATTCCCCTATGTCTCCAACTCTGAACAGGTGGCAATTTCACTGTGACTTACGGCTGGGGCTCTGGAGGAAAATTTCACCCTGGAGAATTTTGTTTTTCTTGCCTTCTGCTTGTAGGGAAGCAGATATATTTGCAAGAATATATTAGTACGAAAAACTGGATCCCTCTCCTATATTATGTTGAATGCTAGACCATTTTTAGATCTGTGAACACATTCATCTAATTAACGTGCTACTAATCAGATAATAGAACACAGCTAGGATAGAGGTTTTGAAAACTGGTCTAAATAAAACCTTGGCTTGTGGCTCTAAACACACTTTTGAACTATTCATCCTAGAAGTGTTTTAAGAAGAGAAATTTTATGCTTTAAATAGCTTTTATGAATTCAAAACTTTTTCAAAAATAAGCCATAAAGTGTAAAAGCAAACAACACTCCAAACTCCAATTATTACATTCCTTTGTAAAAAGCACTGTTGCCAAAGCATCTTAATCTTAAAAAAGAAAATTTACTTCTATCGTGATGACAGCTTGCAGGTATGTTTACAAGGCATTAAGTAAAAAACAGTCCTATGACTGAAAAAGAAGAAGAAATATTTTTAATATTCATCTAGTTATTTACATTGTGACATTGAAAAAAAAATAAAGAAAAAAATGTAATTGAAGTTTGCTTGGCATAGGCTTCCCAATAAGTCTTTAGTGGTATAATCAAAATTAAAGTTTATGGGATATAAAGATACAGTTCAGGAGTTTAGGAATAGTGTATGGAAGCTTTAAGAATGGGTAAACATAAAGATTGGCATATTTCCAGTGTTAAGAAATCAATAGGGTCATCAATATAAATATTCATTTGGGTTAAATATATTAAAATATTAATGTAAATGTCAAACTGTTCAGAATCTACATTCTATACCCCAAAATAAAATGCTTTCATGTAACTCTGAGAATTTGTTAGAAATTTTATCCTGATGTGAAACAGCAAAACTTATATAACCTTTTTACATTAGTTGGTTTAGAAATGGCATTAAAAACAACTGCAATTAAAAGCCCACCACTGAACAGAGGCCTGAATCCCTACCTCAAAGATTTCTTTCATTAGGGCTAATGCGAAGGGCAGGTAGCATTATTTTAAATAAACTCTTAAGTGATCCTGTTACACGTATGTTTCCCTTAGCTTTCAGATAGCTAAGTATACAATCACATTACTTACAACCAGGGATAATATTAGCTCCTTCTTTGAAATTTTGTACATCTTGTCACTTCCTCTTCTGCCATTCCTTTGTGTGATCGAATCAGAATTAAATTAGTCTGATATTTGGCAGCTTTACCCTTGTGCTGATTATGTTGGCGATGTTTCTAGTGTTTTAGCCTTCAGCATGATGCTGCATTTGGCTGGGGATATACCTTGTATCACATTAATACCAATTTCTCTTTTTTTTAAATGTTCTTTAATGCATTTTAAATGGAAAGGACAATGGTGGGACTGATCTTTTACTATTGCTGAAATGAACTAGTACACAGCAACCATTTTGCAAAGTTCCTTAAAGACAGCTAGCCCTTGACAATGTACATAAGGATACCACCGTATACCCCCGAAATGGCCAAAACAGAAAATACTGATAATGCCCACCCTTGGTATTGTGGTGGTAACCTGAACCATCACAAACTTATCAGAAGTAGACAGATTGTCTATAATCACTTTGGAAAACTATTTGTTACTATCTACTGAAGCTAACCATATTTATAAAATAGGGCAAGGAGTTCCTTTTTCCAGAGAATAAATAGACATGTGCATTAAATACATATAATAATGTGTATAACATCTATATGGCCCAAAGTGGAAACACTTGAAATGTCAAATAATATTATAACAATTAAAATGAACACTATTTTGCTACCCCGAGAACTGAAGTGAATCTCATAATCATAATATTATGTGAAAATATCCAATAAAAATATATGTATTACATTACTTTATTTAAATAAGGTCAAGAACAGATATATTTAGTCACTTTCACTCTATCCTGTGTTAAACATTCTACAGTTGTTTACCCTTCAAAAATTCCTTTTAATGTTTGAATGATTTTTATATTTAAAATATCATTGCTATACATCAAATGCTAACGTTAATTCTCCATAGTAGAAGGATATATAAAGGCATACAGTTCATTTTAAAACTTAAATACTTAAGTATGAATAATGTTATATCAATTCTATAATAAGAAATTTATAATGATCAATGAATAATTTGTTTAATATATTAATCCTATTGATAATAAATATATCATTATAAAATAAACCTTTAGGACAATCCATTGCTAAATTTAATTTTTCAGTGGTTATATGTTCACTTTAGTTTCTTTAGTACAGGAAAAAATTTTCCAAGAGAAAATTTTAGAAAAATAAAGCCTAACTTTTGGGGAAAATCAATACGTAAGCTAAAGCTTAATCTCTATGTGTACACGGTACTTACACAGTACAGGAGCTATTTGTATGTCTTGCATGTGTTTAACCCACATCAAAATCCCAGGAGGCCAGAATTACTATCCCCATTTGACATCTAAATGGGGGTGTCTAAGTCACAGATGAGTCATTAAGTAACTTGTCGTAGACTCAAATTGTAGAACTGAGATCCAAGTCCAGAGTTCATGGTCTTGGTTACTACTCCCCGGAGCAGACGGGGATGTAAAGACGGAAGAACAGTGGCTGGTAAAGTGTGATAGGATGAGAAATAAAGCAAATCTCAGTAGGAAAGTTCCAGAAAATTTGAAGGAAGTAGAAGTAAGATGTACCTTTAAGTAATTGTAGGGAATGGACAGATAGGAAAGTGGGTAGACCATGTTCAGTCCATAGGAGCCCAGGTTGGGTGGGAGAGCCCGAGAACACAGTGACAAGGCGTTTGCACTCTGTGGAAGGATGGAGCAGGAGGGGACAGGTGGGGAGATTCAGAGCAGAAAGTCCAGGTACTTTACCTGAAGAACTTGGACTCGATCTATGTGGGTAAAGATAAAAAGAATTAGTCATTGGTTAATGAAATTATAAGATTCAGGCTTTAGAAATGCAGTTATGTTGAAAACATAATTTGGGCTGAATCATCCTTGTTTCTGTTTATTTCCAAGCAAAGTGTGAATAATAATACCCTTTTCCCTCAAAAGTGTCCTAGTTAGAAAAATATATACTATGGTCACCCTACCTTAAACCAATGTTTATTTATACTTCGGGGTAACAAACTCAAAAGGTTGCAATTGTCAAGCATTAGTGAGTGTCTAAGACATTTTTTAAATTTTTTTTTTTGTTTTTTGGGTTTTTTTTTTTTTTTTGCAGTTTTTGGCCAGGGCTGGGTTTGAACCCACAGCCTCTGGCATATGGGGCTGGTGCCCTACGCCTTTGAGCCACAGGCACCATTTTTAAAATTTTTCTTTATTTTTTTTTAATTTCAAACTATTGAGGGTTCAAGTGCTTTTGTTACGTGGGTAGCTTTTACAATGCTTCAGTCAGGGCTATCTGCCCATCATCCAAACATGTTCACTGTACTCATCTAAGATCTTTAAATTGCCATGGTCATTTTGAAGAACAGTTCCACAGTACTTACTAAAATTAAAGAAATATCTATCAATATGAGGACTCAGCCTAACCCAAGGGTGTGATAGTTTGTACAGTGAGATTGATACAAAAATATTAAATGTCCCATTGCATTATGAAACAAGTCAAAAAAATAAATGAACTTCCAGAAAATACAGTGATACAAAAAATATAGTATACACTTACGATGGGTTATGATCCCATGGGAACTAGCATAGAAAGCAAATAATAATAATAATAAAATAAAGCAAAAATGGTATTGTTCTATTTCCTCTATTGATATAAATTAACAGCAAAAGATGAAAGGGAAACATTTAAGAAGGGGCTGGAATAGGTTTGTGAGTTAATCAAAGAGGTGTCTGCTCTACAAATAACCATCCTAGAGAACTTTAGCTATGGGGTGGGTAAAGAAAACCATCACTGGGAGGCCCGATCAGGTGAGTAGGGAAGGGGTCCCAATACAATTAGTGGCTAAAATCTCCCTCACAGACAATGCTGTGTGAGCTGGTGCACTGTCGCGATCCCAGAGCCACACCTTTCTCATGCCAAGATTTTCAGTTAAGATTTTCCTGTTTTTCTAATGATGTTTACTTGCTCTGCTATGCTTCTCACAGCAGACAATTTTGAAGAAGAATTCAATGAATTTTTGCAATGTTTTCATCAGTTCTGCTCATTACTGGCCATGCTGATCTCTCTTCATCAGTGACCCTTTCCTCTCTAAGAAACATTTATCCCATTTGCACCCGGCCATTTTTTTCATGGCATTATCCTTGCAAACTTTGACCAACGGTCTCTCATTTCACTTCCACTCTTGTCATGTTTAACCAGAAATTTACAAATGTACATTGCTCTAATTCCAGCTCTGTTATGTGTGCAGTGGCACACAAAAGCACATGACAACATCAGTGAACGTCACTCAGCAAGACACAACCACACATTGACACGAACACAGCTGTGAGACACTGATGTACCAAGGACATGAAACCTGGTTGACTATTTTGTACAGTGCTACCAATGGATGTGCAGGGTAGTAACTTCATGAACCAAATTGTCAGACCTCGTACCTTGAAAAGAATTCATGAATTATGTGAAAACACTTAACAAGATTTGGGACTTCATTTTTATGGAGAGTAAAGGAATAGGCTGATTCAAAGAAGTTGCCAAATTCTAAACGTGTGTCCTGGAAAGATTAGGGTCTCCCTTCTGATATAATGATGGCAGAAACTCTATAAAACTAAATATAATCCACGCATTTATTTTTTACATTCTGCACTTGAGCTCCTGACAGATCTGCCACGTAGCCATAACCAGCAATGAGTTAAGGCTTCGTGTAGTTCTGTATTTACTGCCATGGTATTGGGACATTGGCACATTGTATTATAGCTGTCGTTTTCCTCACATGTCTGGGAGGCTAAAAATCTTCTCTAGCTTTACTTACCCCAGACGAGTCTTTTACCCATGAATATTTCCATATTTCCCATGAAGATAAGTACAAGGTCATTTTTCCTTACAATTTTTAAACTAATATTTTAATCACTTCTATCACTTATTTTTATTTCCATATAACACTGTGATATTGTATGGTTGACCTGATAGAACACACAGCACTGTATTATAATATGTGACTACCTCTTTTGCTCAACTAGTCACTGAGTTGAGGAGAACAGGTCTTACTTATGGTGAATCATGTGGTTTCTGGTATAGAACAGATATCAGAAAAAGAACACTCATGGAATTAAAATGCAGAGCCCTGCGTAAGAAATGCTGAAATTCCTGATGAAATGAAGAATTCCTATTCAGAAATGAAGAATATAATATTTTTTTTCACATTTCCTGGGCCTACTAGATGAACTTATCATTATTTGCATTAAGAGACTATCTAATGTCTGCTACACGACTGTCACATACAGGGTTTCCATTGACGCATTTTAAGAAATACATTTCAGAGCCATAATGTTTGCTTTTAGAATTGTTTTTTAAGTAAGAAAATGCTCAATCAAGCAGGAAAAAGGCTCTACAGAAAATCTGAAACATGTCTTCATTTTGTTCCATTACAAGAGTTGAGAATATGCTGTAGCTAAGTTTATAGAAAATTGGCTTCATCAGCTCATTTGGTTTCATCAGTTCACTCATCTTATGAATTTTAAGACCTTTTAGACCCATGATATTGTTTTTTCTTCTAGCCATGGCTAGCTCTGTTGTGAGCAATCTTGCTTACTCTAAAATATGTAACTTAGACTTTGAACTCCAACCCCATATGGTGTTTGTTTTTCTATTCTTAAGATTTCCGTTACGGTAATGGTCTCTAGTTCTATCCACATTGCTTTAAAAGACATCAATTCATTTATTTTTATGGCTGAGTATTACTCCATGGAGTGTGAGTATACATGTATACACAAATACACATATTTTGTTGGTCTATACATAAAATAATGGACACTTAGGCTGATTCCACATCTTTGCAATTGTGCATTGTGTTGCAATAAACATTGAAGTGCAGTTGCCTCTTTGATAAGGTGGTATCTTTCCCATTGAGTAAGGTGCTCCTTGGTGGGATTGCTGATTGTAATGGTAGGTCTATTTTTCTCCCTTTTAGGATCATCATGCTGTTTTCCATAGAGATTACACTACTC
Source organism: Galago senegalensis (assembly GCA_963575145.1). Classification (NCBI taxonomy): domain Eukaryota; kingdom Metazoa; phylum Chordata; class Mammalia; order Primates; family Galagidae; genus Galago; species Galago senegalensis. Next base: position 9,070 of record CAUYTI010070519.1, on the reverse strand, counting down.
TGAAGGCCCACCAACAGTGTACAAATGTTTCTCTTTTTTTTTTTGAGTTTTAACTACTGGACATTCTGACTGATGTGACAATAGCATCTCATTGTGGTTTTAACGTGCATTTCTCTGGTGACAAGTGATGTTGAGCATTTTCTCATATGCTTGCTAGCTTGGCAATTTGTATATTTCCTTTTATAAATGTCTGTTCAAGTTGTTGGCCCACTTTTTAATGAGATTATTTATTTTACTGTTACTGTTGTTCAGTTTGTTGTGGACTCTGGATGTTAGTCCTTTCCCAGGTGAATATGAATATTTGCTCTCATTCTGTAGGTTTTCTGTTTACTCTGTTGATTATTTCTTTTGATAGGCAGAAGCTTTTTAGTTTTATTAAGTCCTTTTTGTCCATTTTTGGTTTTGTAGCATTTGCTTTTGAATGTAGTCATGAATTTTTGGCAAGCTCGATGACCCAAAGACCCATATGTTTTCTTCTAGAATTTTCATAGTTTCAGATCTTACACTGAAGTCTCTAAATGATCTTGGGTTATCTTTTGTATATGACAAGAGATAGGGGTCCGTTTTATTCTATTACATATGGCTATCTAATTTTCCCAGCACCATTTACCGACTAGGGTGTCCTTTACCCAGTGTCTGTGTTTGTCAAATTTGTCAAAGATTAGTTGACTGTGGGCATTTGGCTTTGCTTCTGGCCTCTCTGTTCTGTTCCTTTGACCTGTGCAGCTAGTTTTTTATCACTAACATGCTGTTTTGGTTCTTGTAATCTTTTAGTGTAATTAGAAGGTAATGTGATTCCTCCAGTTTAGTCATTTTGCTTAGGATATTTTTTGACTAGTTGAGATCTTCCTTGGTTCCATATGATTTTAGGATTATTTTCTTCTAATTTTGTGAAAGATGATATTGGCATTTTGATAGGAATTTCATTGCAAGTGTAGATTTCTTGAGGCAGTATGGTCATTTTAACAATATTAGGTTTTCCAAACCATGACCAGGGGATGTTTTTCCATTTGTTTGTGTTGTCTACCATTTCTTTCATGAGCATTTTATAATTTTCCTATTAGAGACCATTCAGCTCCTTGGTTAAATTTATCCTTGGGTATTTGTTGCAGCTGTTGTAAAGAGAATTAGTGTCTTGACTTGGTTCTCAGCTTCATTGTTACTGGTATATGAAAACATTATTAATTTTTGTACCCTGATGCTGGATCCTAAAGCTTTACTGAATTCCTTTATACAATCCAGTGTTTGGATAGTCTCTAGAAAAACTAAATAAAATTGAGATTAAAAAGAAAGATGAACAATATGAACAGCTGGCTCTTTGAAAGGACAAAGAAATGTGATAGACCACAAACTAGACCAACCAAGAAAGGGGAGAGGTTTAAATAAACATAATCAGAAGTGACAAAGGGGACATTACAACTGAAACCACAGGAGTGTAAAAGGTCGTCAGGGACTGCTGATGAGTAGCACTGTGCTCAGAAACCAGAAAGCCCAGCAGAAATCAACAAGGAAAAATACAGTCTCCTGAGAGTAAACCAGAAAGAAACAGCCATCCTGCTCTAACCAATACTGAATAATGAGATCAAATCAGTAACAAAAATCTCCCCCAGAAGAAAAGACCAGAAGGATTCACAGTCAAATTCTACCAGACATGCAAGGAAGAACTGGCATCCCTCCTATTGAGACTGTTCTACTTCTATAATTTCTAAAGGCATGCAGACAGAAGTGATTATCATACTATCACTCATTTAATATGTTCTATATTGTCATTTTCACTGATACACCATATAAGCATTTTGTAATCTAGTGGTTTAAATAAAACTTCCTTATAGAAAAAAATCAATTCATATTTATGTTCATGTTACAAAAGAAGCAATAATAAACATTAGTATTAATTTCCCATTCCAGTTTATAGTAAGTAATTACTTAAGATTAGAAATATTAAAAAGCTCGAATTTAAATGTTTTATTTTAAAAGAAACTCTACTTTGTCTAACTCCTGGAAAATGATCTGCTGTTAATCAATTCTTTAGTCTCATACGACAGTGTATGCTGAATGTTTGGAGAAAGCTCATGTGATTTGAAAAAGCAACATTAAATATTAAGACAATCAAAATATAAGAAAACACAAAAAACACTTTAAATGGAAAAAATATTTAAATGCTGAAGCCAATTGAATTGATCACTAGCAAGATGTTACCTGATGTGATATTTTTATCAAAGATGTAAATCTTTTCTACCAAGTAGAAGCCCCCAACATTATGATGTATATAATATGTAACAATAGTAACGTAGACACTAAAAACCAATCTACACAAAGGTTGGCCTCTGCAGTGTATCAGGTGTACTGGTAGTATCCTAAATGGGTATTTCTCTGTAATAGTGTAGCATCTGCTCTTTTAACCATGTGTCATTCAGGAGAGACAGGCAAATACACAAATTGACGAGGCAGTATCTCAGCTGACGCTGGGAATATATAAGAATCAGCCTAGAATGATTTTTTATAAAAATTTTCAAATCGAGGCACATAGATAGTGTTTGTTATTGCTGAATACATTGTAAGGCTGATTATAAAAGGCCTGTGTTGCAGGAAAAGATTGCATCTTCTATAAGCAAAGTTATCTGCAGAAATTATGTTAAATGAGGAACAAAAATCATGTAAGCAGTTACAATTACTTTTGCTCTGTTAAGTTCTATATTCTTAACTAAATAAATCAGGAATACAGCAGACGTGTGTTCGCACAGAGGGGAAGGTGGGAGTATATGTGTGTGTGTGTTCTTCCCAGGCAGAATTTATCCTTAGTAACCTGCAAACTACCACATTGAATTTCAGGAAATTGTTCATTAAAAGATGTGTAACAAACAGAACACAATCGCACTCTTAATTTTATAAGTATAACAAAAACCACATTTATTTAATTGTTCTCTCTAGTTTCAATAAAGTAAAATAAATTTACAACACAAAAATCTTATACATCAAGTTGCACTTTCAGAAGTGATTCTACTTTGAATACCATTTTAACACATTTTCAGGTTATTAACTTTGACCTTTCTACTCGAGGCATTTACAAAGTTTTATCAAGATGTGTCTATTTGAAGTCTTCAAAATCTTGAAGCTAAAAACATGTTACAAAAACAGTTAAAAATTTTTGCACCAACAAATACCATCAACCTAAAAATATCTCATCTCTGTTTAAAAGACCCAATAATAATCCCCCACGAAATTGAAACAAAAAAAAGTAATGAGCTAACAAGCACAGAGAACTGTGTTTCATTCTCACCCTCATTTTTATCTCAAGAGAAATCAGAAGGGAAAAATAACAGCTTATTGAGTATAATCTATATGTGTTAATGGAACATTCTCATTTATATTGGCAAAAAATGTAAATGTTATCATTGTTAAATCTTACAGCGTAAATTGTCATAATCATGTGCATTATCTGTTCTGCATAAAAGCTGACTTATGGTACATGTGGGATCTATTAAGTATAGAGTATAAATGCCTTTACACAATAATTAAGTAAATGAAACGAGGTATATATTTAAAAAAAAGAAAAGAGTAAAAACATAAAAGGAGCAGTAAAGACTATTTTCTGCAAATCTCTTATTTTACAGATAAGAGAAAAGCTAAATGTCAAGGTCGTTTCAATTTGTTGTTATTACTTATAATTTTCTGATATTGAAAATGCAGTCAAGATTCTAATATGTCAAAAACACTTTCCGGGTCTTCAAGTCTTGTTAATGTTGAAAGAGACTCATGCTATTCTCATACCCTTCTAGTTATACCTTAACTCCTGCTTCGTAAAAATTGTCTTTGTTTACTGTTCAACATCCTTATTCACTCTTTAAAAGCACCCCAAAGAGTCCACACCTAATGTTCTTGAGCTTCTAAATCTGATGGTGCAAACTCACAAAATGTCCATATTCACTAAAACATACAGAGAGAGTCCTGAGTGAGTCTCTGCCGTGCTTGGAGGTACCAAAGAGTAACAGGCCAGACATTGCTGGAATCTCTGAGAGTATATAAGATACAGGTTGTTGGTTATGGGGTTGAGAGATGCTGATTGGGGCTATCTCTATATTCCAAAAGGGAATCACAATGCTATGATTAAATAAGGGAGCTATTAGCCCAAGTAATTAGGCTACTGTGAAAGTTATAAAAAATTTCTGAGGTTGAATGTAGACAGCTGTTCTAGAAGTATGTGGTGGGTTGGCAGCAATAGTGACGACTCCAGTAATCGCAGGGAAACAGCGTCATACTTTACGTTTTAATAAACATACACTTTGGGCTCCTGCCTTCTGCTTCCACCCTCCACAGCAGCTTTCTGTTCACTTGTCAAGTCACTAAGGAACTTGCTGTAAATTATAAAGCATGATTTCCCTTACTTGTTATTATTTAAATCCTCTGGCAGCTCTTACAACATTCTTCTTTTTGAAGCTCCCACTTTGGTTATATTAATTCAATATATTGTAGCACACACGCAGTGATTTTATCCTTAATATACACTTTAGAGAGAGCGGATTCTACTTATCAACACCATTATCATTCTTACCTCCATGATAACTATTAATATAAACGGCTAGTTTTTATATTACTTATAGATATTCTGAGAATTTCCTGTCTTAGGATATCCGCACCCATCAAACACAGGCATGTTCACCATTCTCTTTACTACGTTAGTGTATTAAGTCCCTCCGGGAGTTAGGGGTGCAGGATAGGACTGGTATCAGTGGTAATGCCGAAGATGATACTATCAGAGCAAACAGTGTGAAAGGATGGTTGAAAATGAGCACTTGTTTCTCGCTGAACTAGAGTCTTAGAAATTTATTTCAATTGAAAGAGTTATCTAAATTCTTGCTGAATATGTCTTTTCAAAAATCTACATTCATAATTAGGTGCCATTAAATCATATTTCATATCTGAAAGAAAGTGCATAGACTTCAAATAACCCTCCTGGGCAAATCCCCTTACACTTATTTAAGCACTGAAATCCTGCACCTGCAACTCAGACGTGCACCGCGGGGCGGCCCTTTGCTTAATTTAACATGGAAACCAGGAGCCAGAATCACAAACAGATGAGTCTTATACCAACATATATAAAAATCATCCGCGAAGAAAACTGGAGTCTAAAAGATGAGAAGGGTTTTATTTTACTTTTTTTTTCATTTTAATTAAACATAATAGTGAGTAAAAAACGTGATTTGAGGACTTCCAAAGAGTAGGAGCAAATACTCTTTGCCAAATCCCATTCATTTTAACAAATAAATTTGATCTGTTATGTGTAGCATACTTTCTCGGAAAGCCATATTTTAAAAATGTTTACATAAGAGTCCACACTCTTAGCTGGCTGACAGTCTATAATCAAGGTTTACAAGGCAAGTGTATGATGATGAGCTTTGAGGGCAGAATAATGAGAGACTATATCCACCCAAACCGCATGTGATTGGAAAAAGATGAATTCACGTTCATATTGACTTCCATTTGTTCATTCTGGTTTCACTGTTTCCCAAAATAACAGGTTTCTTCCTACGTAGAATTGCCTTTCCAAACATAGCTTTCCCTCCTAGATGGGTTTGATCTCTGAGGGTTGTATATTTAGAACACCCAATGAACATACTTCATAGCTGTTTTCAGAGGGGTGTAGAAGTGTCGCTGTTTGTCACTGTGTAAAGACAGGCGTTGTAACTAGTCTAGAGCAGGAAGCCAGCACTGGGCAACCATGTGGTCTCATAGGGAAAAATGCTGACCTAGAATTGGAACACTGGTTTCGAAACCCTTTGTCTTTCGAGGATAATAAATTCCTGTTCTACTACCCTTACTCACCCTCAGTATTGGAGATCGTCTGTCCCTCCCTAAAATAAAAACACTAGCACATAGTGAAAAACTTCTTTTCAGACAATATTTCACTGTCAGTGTGGGAAAATTTGAACATTTTAGATTTATTTGTTCTGCCTTCACTGGACGAAAAGCTCCAGAAGGACAGAGGTATCGCCTGACACAGCTCTACCTATAATTTATCACGTGTGAGTTTGGGACTAAACCATTTTTGAATAAACTAACAGGTAAAGGTGCACGTTACTGCACTGTCTTCATTTTTTGGCAAAAAGAAAGTAAGTAAAACTTTCTGGAATAGGAATGAATCTGGGACACCGAAGTTACAAGAGGAAAACCAAGCTTGCTAGAAAGAATCGTGTAAATAAATCAAGGAAGGGAGGAAGCAGGGAGACCAGCAGAGAAGATGCCTCAGCGGGGTCCTGTGCTAGCCTAGCTTGTAACACTAACGGATTTGACAGCTATCCACAAGGCAGGGGCCTGTGCTAGCCTAACTCGTAACACTAGCGGATTTGACAGGTACCTCTGAGCTATCCACAAGGCAGGGGCCTGTGTTAGCCTAACTCGTAACACTCGTAGCAGATTTGACAGGTACCTCTGAGCTACCCACAAGTTAACACACTGGAAGCCCATCACTGGTTTCTCTAATAGACCCAATGGTTGTGGTGGTCCCTGCTCCATGATGTTTGTATCCAGAAATGACATCATCTTTCAATAGTAGCTTTAACAAATGGCCTCTAAGGTCATTTTCTGCTGAAATTCCACCCCCGGGAACACATTCATAAGGCCACATGTCACAGGAAAGGAATGGGAAAATGCCATCTAGCCGAGCACCCCGGGAGAGGAGGTGTGTTCAGTGAGCAGTCGGGTGCGTCTCCAGTCACCTGGGCCAGGATGGGGAGTAGCAGCGCAGGGCATTGTAAGTGTGCTGGAAGAAAACTAACTCATTGGAGAATTTTAAACAGGAAAATGACATAATTTATATTTTTGAGAACTATATGCCTATTGTGATGATGATATAATTTAGGTTAACAAATTGGAACCAGAAGAAACAGCCCTTTTCTTGGAGGAAATGACAGGTTGCTGTCGTGTGGTATCTGGCAGGGTAGGAAGAGCGGTTCAGACTCGGCTATGCTTTGCTCATGTTTCACAAGGGTGTCATTTCAACGAGGCATTTCTTAAGAACAGGTGATACTCCCCTCTTCTGACCTTTTAAAATCCTCTGTTGAATCCCTGTTATTGCATCTAAAACTCTTCATTTTTTTTGGCCATCTGCTTTTGTGCTTCTTTCCTCTATTACCGATTGAGCTTTCTGAGGGTAGAGACTGTATCTTCATAACCCGTGGGTTCTATTACACTGTTTGATGAATTGGAGCACACAATCAATTATTTCTTTATTGAATCAAATGGTGAAAACTTGCCTATGGACACAACACAATTACAAAGTCAGAGCCAGTATTGGAATCCTGATGCAGCTTATTACAAAACCCAGCCTCTTTCCATGACTTTGTGTTCTAGCAGTTTATAAACATCAAAGGAACAAGGTGAACTTGTATTTAATCCTAGCTAGTCGATGCCTTGGGTGTCTAACTTGGATATTAAAATGTGACAACAGAGCTTGGAAACTCTTAACAACATTTTTATTAGGTGGATATTTTTGTGTAGTTTACTCTCTCCAGAACAAAACTTCTAGCAGAATTCAGAGAACAAAGTAATGAGATCTAGGTTCTTAAAAGATGGGATTAATATATGTTCATATACAGCATATTAGATCTTAGCTCAGGATATACACACACAGGCAGAGGACTTATACTGGTATCTTTCAATATCACCTTTTAACATACGGCCTCTAAGGTCATACTCTGCTGAAATTTTACCCCCTGGAACACATAAGGCCACACGTTACAGAAACGTTGCATGATTTCTTGATACCTTCTGCAGATATTATCATATCATCATTATTAACTATCAAAAAAGAATCACTGTATCTGCTAGAGGTATGGCATGAAAACAAGTTAAAATCTCCTGCTCTCATAAAACGTTTCTTTTTCTGTAAACTGAATTGGATTTTGAACATCTAACAGAAGTCTAGACCAATGAAATGTGAAAACACAACAGAACAATGTGTGTCAGGGAAGAAAGGCCCTGTTTTACTTAGATGTGTAAGATATAAAAATTAATATGAATGTAGCAAAAAAAGCCTCCTACCTTGTTGACAACTTGTTCGGGAGCTAGACAAAAGTAAGACTAAGACCTAAAGGATTTCAGTGTTTGAATCTAGTGAAACTGATAAAAAAAAAAATGTCCTACTGATACAGGACAAGGGTGCCAGGACCTGCCGCCTTAGCCTGGGGGTGTTGGTGCTGCGACTTGGCAGAGGAACCAGCCGGCTGGAGGGTAGACAGGGCAGCCCCAGGAGGCTTCAGTAGTCAGAGGGGCCGGACAACTGCGGGGGACACACCAGCGCCTTGGGGTCTCCTTCCCTGTGCACTTCTGGCTGAAGGGGGAGCCTCATCTTTTCTAGGGCTGGTCATTGTCATGTAAGTTTCCAAGGTCTGAGAGTTTCAACACCTGCAGCTAAATGTAGGGCTGAGTGTCACTAAGAGGACTCATGCCCTAAATGTAACCATTGAGCTCCTCAAAATAACCCCCTGCTGGGCTATGCCTGTAGCTGGAAGGAGTAGGCACTGGTCCCATATGCCAGAGGTGGCAGGTTCAAACCCAGCCCTGGCCAAAAACTGGAAAAAAAAAAATAATCCTAATCCCCTGGGACCATGGGACACACACACACACACACACACACACACACACACACACACTTTCTCTGTGTGTGTGTGTGTGTGTGTGTGTATAACTGAGCAGAGAGCCCGGAGACAGAGAGAGGGGGCAAAAGAGCTTGTTCGCTGACCTAGATCCTCTCTGCCAGAAGCTTTGGCATTCTTGTATTCTTTGTTTCTATAAATCAATCCTATCTTACACTGACTTGTGGTCTGTAGATTCATTCTTCCCATCACCCAGACGAAGGCAACCGGGGCAGGACTGAAAACGAAATTCCGGTATCACTCATTAATAATGAAAATGGATACTTTTTTCTCCATTCTCGTGATACTTTGCTCAGAAGAACATTCTCTGTACACACCCCTATTATGAGACTAATTTAAACCTTTTATATGAAAGCTATAACCAAATAGCCTAAGAACATGCAGAGGGGGGAGGGAGAAGGGAGGGGGGAATGGGA